>JBBJLS010072010.1:0-10683 GCA_037577275.1 Bryconaethiops microstoma
GTGTGTGTGTGTGTGTGTGTGTGTGTGTGTGTGTGTGTGTGTGTGTGTGTGTGTGTGTGTGTGTGTAGAGAGAGAGTGTAATTTACTCCATATGAGCAGAGCTGCTGGTGCCAGTTTATTATGGCAGGACTGTGTGTGTGTATGTGTGAGTGTGTGTGTGTGTGTGTGTGTGTGTGTGTGTGTGTGTGTGTGGGAAAGAGTCCAGAACGCTGCGGTAGGTTTACACTCACACATACACACTCTGACGGCTGTCAATCAAACTGATCCACTAACGACGACGAAGGAAAGTTATGCGCTGGCCTTTGACCTTTAACTTAAATAATCAACATTCCTGTTAATCTTATTAATGACTGAAAAATAGACAAGTTTTCCGTAATTAGGCTCCAGCATTAATGTTTCAGTGTCATTATTATTAGTTTGATTAGAGAATATTGGTATGGCCTCTTCTCTTTTTTTTTGCATAAAATATGATTTTTAACCAGTGGAACCTTTCCTTCAAATTCATGGGTTTCTTAAGCAGCAGTGAAGATAAATTGTTTTCACATATATCTAATGCACCCGCGCCCCACACACACACACACAAATAGCCAGGTATAACCAGACTACAATACACCAAGATAAGCCAACACACACCAAGACCGTCTCTATTCCAAAGCTGTTCCACCACCTTCTCTATACCATAACCACGGCAATAGAGCCTTAATTGGCCTGCTTTTTCATTTTTAGGAAAAAGAGCCAACATCAATTTCCCCTAATTTAGCTGGGTAGGATTTCACCCACATTGTTTGAGTTATGGGGAAGCGGGAGGACCACCTTACCTACCTAGAGAAAGAGAGGACAGTTATACTGAGTGATGGAAGGAGGGGGAGAATCATACTACCTACCCAGAGAGAGACAGAGGACAGTTATACTAAATGATGGGGGGAGAGGGAAGACCACACTACCCACCCAGAAAGAGGACAGTTAAACTGAGTGATGGGGGAGGGGGAGGATCACCCTACTCTCCCAAAGATAGAGAGGACAGTTGTACTGAGTGAAAAGATATGTTCTTCCTCAATGCTACTTCAGAAATTCCTATCCTTTGATCTTTTGTCTTCTTGAGTCCCGAGAGAGTTTAAAAAAGCATCGGATTTGGTGTGAAGGTTCCGCTCTGTTAAAAATTTGCGTTTTCTTGGTTTGTAGATGGTGAGAATGGGCCTTTAAGGTGGTGCGGCTGGAGCGCTGAGCCGTGCTGCTCTAAATGATTTATCCTCCTCCTGCTGCTCCTCCTCTCTCCCATTTTCACTGCGGCTTCAACTGTAAACACAGTTTTTGTGTGAAAATACACAAATTAAACGTGTAAACACACACGGAGCAGATGTGGATTCCGAGCATGGTCGGGCGATGATTTGTGTGTGTGTGTGTGTGTGTGTGTGTGTGTGTGTTTTGCTACGGTATGTGTGTGTGTGTGTATGTAGAGAAAGACAGAGAACCCACACATTTTTCAGCCAATTTAACTCTGCCATCGTTTACCTCCCATCGCTCCAGAGTTTGGGCCCAGTTTTCAGTCCCAACTGGAGTTTACGAGTTTCTCTGCTAAAATATTTGTTTATTTAATACCAGAAATAACAACGACTCCGTCTGCAGGGTCTGTTTTGGCGCCTTCCCCCGTCCACTCATATCCAAGTGTCACAAAGCAGCCGAATAAAGAAAGTGGACACTGTAGAGTCCAGTGATCCTGAAATTCACTCTGCAGTTTCCTGGACTCTTTATCCCTCATCTATAACCGTCAAATTCACTAACATCCTTCATGCTTGGGGTTAATTCAACTCCAGCAATTTAAACCTCCAGAAACAAATTTGTGTTTAAAATGTTGATATTCTTGTATGTTTTATAAAACAGCTATAACAGCCCCAAATTACACATATGTACAAAATGTGTACAAACACATCATCATCTTTATTTTGTGTTTACTCAGTTTGTCCCATTTTAAGTTTATTTAATATGAAGCAATAAATGTGGAATGGGGTCAAATTTTCCCCTAAACATAAAAGAAGGGTTAATCACAGGTCGTTAACTACATTAGATCTGAAGACAGGAGAGACCCTTCTATAAGGTGTTCTTCACTGCAGTGGAATGAGGTGAGGCTTTCCAAGAATGGGATGGGTTGGTTGAGTTGGGTTAGACTGGGTTTGATTGGGTTGGGTTGGGTTGGGTTGGGTTGGGTTAGGTTTGATTGGGTTGGGTTAGGTTGGACTGGGTTTGATTGGGTTGGGTTGGGTTTGATTGGGTTGGGTTGGATACCCCAGGTCTAAGCAATAGAGTGTGGTTAAGAGGGAGGAGTCTGCAGTGAGGTGGGTGTGGCCTGATCACTATCTTGGGCCCTATACTGGTTTACCATTACGTTTTTGGCGATTTTTTGCTTTAAGGTGAAGATGATTTAGCTGAGAGCCACTGTATGGGCCTGAATAACTAAATCAAAGAGGAACTTTAAAAAAAACCCAGAAAACTGTATGTGGGTACTAAACATGTAAAATCCCAGTAACAAAAGGAATATAGGATAGTTTCTTGTTTTCTAAGCCTGTAAGGCAAATCTGAGGCAAAAATAACAACAGAGGAGTCAAAGACAGAAAGAGACAGACAGAGAGAGACAGAGACAGAGTGAGAGACAGGAGAGAGGCAGAGAGAGAGACAGAAAAAGAGAGAGATAAAAAAGTGAGACAGTGTGAGAGAGGCAGAGATGTGTGTATATGTGTGTGTGTGTGTGAGGAGAGAAAGAACAATACAGAAAGAGACAGAATGTAGGATAGAAAAAGACAGAGAGAAAGAAACAGAGAGAAAGTGAGAGAGAAAGTGAGAGAGAGTAAGAGAGAGTGAGTGAGAGAGAGACAGATACAGAGAAACAGAGAAAGAAAGAGAGAGTGAAAGAGGCGGAGAGAAAGAGAGAGGAAACCGTCTGTAATGCTGCATTCTGAGGAGGATGAGATGGATTAAAGGAACAAAAAGGTCAGGACTTCCACTCTTATGTTGGTTATTTATGGAGAGCTCAGACACCTGGAGAGGAGCAAGAGCTCAACAGCCAGAAACACAAACATCCTCGGATCTTCACTGAGCTGAGCTGTGCTGGACGTAAATCCAGAGCTATGGTTTATGGCTGCATGTGTGAGCGGCGCTGATGTAAAAACTCAACATGTATCAGCAGAACTATGACAATATTTAGACACAGAAGGTTTACACTATCAGTGAAAAGTTTCATACATTGCATGTTACTTACTTAACATTAACTAAAATTATACCCAATATTCTTTGCAAACAGATACATTTACAGTATGTTAACCCTTTGAGTCCCTTTATTAGACAGAAAATATCATTTGTTTATTGATCACTACTTGACCTTTAAAAAGCCTCTTAATATAATTATAATGTGGATCACCAGATAAGTGTAAGATATTTAACGAGCTATTAAGTGCTGAAACAGTTAATGAGTGCATTTAAAGTTAAAGGACAGTCTGGAATTTGACTCTGCATCACCACAGAACTAGTTAGTATGATGTCAGACATGAACTATTACATATTCTTTCCTCTTATAAAGGAAACCTGTTTGAAACTTTATTTGACTTATTTTCATTTATAGTTGTTCACTCAACAACTTTCTAATAAAAATCTGAAGGTTATGAAATACCTGTGCAAAATCTTTTGGCTGGTAGTGTATATGGTGGGTCAGACCTGCAAAGGGTTTAACCTCACAGCAATGCTCAGCCCTCTCCAGGAGCTCTTAGAGGACGTTTTACCAAAATAAGAGCATCCCTTGAAGAAACAGGTGACTAAACACATGACAAATTTCTAATAATGAAGTTTGGCAGCACTGACCTTCTCCAAAACCTCACCTGAACCCTAATACAGGCCAAGAATCTGACCTGGCCCGTCCTAGGATCACATTTTATGAACGAATCCTACCTTCAGCATACCACCACTGGGTCCCTGAGCCTTAACCCAAGTTGCTCCAGGGAGACTGTCCCCTATAGTTAGGGAATGGAAGTCGCTTTGGATAAAAGCGTCTTGGCTTGAAGCTTTCATGACTAATACCTGAACTTTGAAATAGACTGGGCTCTTTGGACCATTTCAGCAGATATGGATGATGGTCCTGACTCTGGTAATTAGGACTTCAGGTAACATATGGCTAACTCCTGAATTACAGCATTCAGTGGTCTCACTATTAACCTTCTCCAAAACTAATCTGAACATATTTGGTTGCCCCATCTCCCCGAAAGTTCCATCACCCCGTGAAGAAATGTGGAGTTTTGGCTGAGTGTTTTGGCCCAACCCCTTAAAACATCTGTCTTACTACATCTGAAAGTTTATTGTTCTACCTGGACTACAGTGTTCTTCACAATTTAACTTTTAACTCTGAGTGGCACTTACAGTTCAGAGAGGAAAGGCAGATTCTGGAAGGTGTTGGGCTGGATCTCGCTGATGTTGTTCATGCTCAGATCCCTGCAAACAAGTAGAAGAGCAGAGGTTCAGGAGCACAGAAAACCTCCTACATTCATCAAGAACATCACAGGCAAGAGAGACCACAGGAGTCAAAGGATGGGACAGGCACACCTGTTCTCCTGGCTGAGCCTTAGGTGAGGTTTTATAAAACTCAGTCACAGTATAATACCTCAGAAACAACTTTGATGATGTATGATTCAGACACATAAATTTTTAACATATACCTATAAGTTGATATGTATTCATGATATAATTAGGGAGTAGTTTCACGGTGGTGTAAAAATCATAACACTAGAGATCACATACCAGAATTCAAATTAGTTCAGCTTTCTTTGTGAACCTCATTCCCCAAAAGTCATTTCCCAAAACAGCCTTTATATCAGAAATGTAAATTTAGTTCCCCTAATGAGCAACACTGTGGAAGATGACATCAGGAGAAACTAGAAGCATTAGGAACAACCACTGAGATGAACCAAGACCCAAAATTAGAAACACTATAAGAGCATGAGCCTTAGACCATTAGGAAGAACCAGTGAGAGGAACTAAGACTTAGATAAATACCCTACAAGCATGAGGAAGAAATACAGAGAGGAACGACTTCCAAACTCAGACAAAAAGACTCCCTAAGAGCATGAAGGGAAACCACTAAGAGAAACCAAGACTCAAAAGGACAAAGTCTATAAGAACATTAAAAGGAACCATTGAGAAGAACTAAGTCTCAAAAAGAAAGACCCCTGAAGAGCATGAGGAAGGTCAAATTTCAAAATCCACGACTCAAAAATAGAGATTCTCTAAGAACATGAACAACCACTGAGAGGCTCAAAGGGGCAACCCGTTCTCTTCACAAGTTGGTTCTGTTAGGATATGAGTAGGACAAGTATATAGAGGAGATTAAATGCAGGCAGTGGGATAAGACTGCAGAGTAAAGTCAGGATAAAAGCTTTGGACCCTTTCACACACATGATTTACTGCATGTCAGAGTAATGCTCTCTCTCTGCAGTGAGTGTATCATTGCTCAGTATTGATGATATGTGGGCCATAATTAAGTCATCTCAGATTTCAGTCTGAACTCGGGGCTGAGGAACCTGCAGAGCCTTAATTACAGCTTCTTAAACTCCACATCATTCTTTTAATATTCCTGCCTTCCTCCATTTCCCCGCTCGTTAATTAACGCAGAGCCGATCGGCCTGGCCTGATGAAGGCAGCGTACTGAGTTTCTGTGCTTTATCAGTCGGCCAATCACAGCACAGTATTGATCCATCCAGCACCTGTAGTGCGGTCTGGACGGTGTCCGAGAGAATCTGTCCAAAAGTACTTCCTCCCAAATCGGCCAAGACTGCTCTGAAAGAAACATGTGCACCCACATATCAAAGACATACACACACACACACCTGCACTTTTACCATCCATCAGAGAAAACAAAACCACGGGAAAACTTTCCACACTGAATCAGCGTTCAGCAGCTGTAATTTCCTCTTTGTTTTTTTTAACTGTGTGTGTGTGTGTGTGTGTGTGTTGGGGTGTTTGAGGTTGTATTCCAGATGTGTTTCTGCCTTTAGTCTAATCAAGCCCATTTCTCTCCCTCCCTCTCTCTCTCTCTCTCTCTCTCTCACACACACACACACACACACACACACACACACACATACACACACACACAAACATATACATACACACACACACACAAACACACACCTAACCTAAAATGCCTCTGAACAGAAAGCTGTGAACTGAATGCTGCTGTAATAAACCTGTTCAGGCAGGGATTTGAAAAGTAATGGTATCTGGGGTTCTTAAAAAAACCCCAATAATAATAATTTGAATGCAGTGATGATCTGTGGGTGCCTGTTTTAGGAGTTTGTGTGTTTTATTATCACAGGCAAGATGCTTCCGTTTTCTTTGACCCTAAAAAACTGCAGGCAGAGTTTTATGTCTGAAAAAGTGGCCCAAATTTGCTTTTAAATGTAAAACATTAATCTAATGTTCAATCACCCAATTGCTGGAATTAGGAATCTGGATGTGTGACCGCACGCATGGTTAATGTGTTTGTCTGGAAGAAGAAAAAGCAGATATATAGCACAAAAGAACAAAGAAAAAACGAAAGAAAAAACATCATTTTGCATAATTTCACTGTGTAGCATTTAGGCTAAAGGAGATATCCTTTATTAATCATGACAAATGAAAGTATGGTATTTTCTGCACATTGTACTGCACAATTTCTATCGATTTCCTAAGTTTAATAAAACATACAATATAAAGTGTCCCATAACCTTTATTGTCACAATTAATGTTATATTTTTTTCCAATATGTAAAGTTTAGCAAATTAACATTAATGACGCAGTAAAATGTGTGAAAGTGTGTTTTGTGTTGAGGATGCAGATAGGTACCAAAACATTTGCATGTGCTAATCCTTTGGATATTTTTATCTTAAACACTCAGCTATTTTGCTACCAAAGTGTCTTCCAAGGTATAAGGTGTTGGCAATTTGGTGCCTGATCATTACTAACAAACCCAACAAAATCACTGTTTTTATTTCAAAAATAAAATTGCGGACATTTGGGGTCATCTTGCTAGTGGCCCCCCAAACCCAATTCAAATTATTTTGCATGCGAGAGAAAAATAATGAGTTATTTCAATCAGAAAAACAATGGAAATATCTGGACTCTCTTTGTTGTTCTACAAACAAGGATGTATCAGTTTTATAAAAAGTGCAATCGAGGGCCCACAAGCCATCAAACAACTGCTTTTTCCACTTATAGTATAAAACAGCCCTGGTACTGGTGGTACTGAGCTAAACGGTGCTGCAATTCAGTCTGACTAACTGCCAGTGAGGAACTTGGCACGCACACCAGAAAAACAACACAGGGACCAGTACTGCAACCACTTGTGTACTTCAACCCAAGAAGGCATTTCAAAGACAGAGATCTTCTGGAACCATGTGGATGCACATATTAGCCAGCAATTTACAGAGGTCAAGAACCACAGGGCTGGTGAAATAAAGAAATGCAGCTTCAATCCGCTATAAGTGCTACTGCCAGTCAACGGCTTACCAGTCAACTCCCAGAGCAGGTCCACCATATGCTAAAGCATGTAGCATGTAAACATCACTGAGCCCATATTGCATCATCTCTGAAGGCAAGAACTATGCACCGGGAGTTTTAAGAAATGGGTTCCTGTAGTTGAGAAACTGGGGACGTAAAGCACGCTGTCACTCTGGAGTGGGGAAACGTGTTGTCTGGAGTGATGAATCATGCCTCACTTTCTGGAAGTCTCATGGACAAGTCTAGGTTTGGTGAATGCCATGAGAAAATGCCACCTACTGGAATGCATAATGCCTGCAGTAAAGTTTTGTGAAGGAGGAATAATGGGCTAGGGTCAATTTTCAGGGTTAGTTATATGCTTTCAACTTTGTACTAAACTACTTCGCATGTAAACATCATCAATCTTCCATAGCATCACTCACAACAGAGTTCCAATCTACCTCTGCAAGTAAGTGATGTGAAGGGTGTAAAGCATCCCGCACTATACTCTGGAGTGGTGGAAACATGTTGTCTGGTGTGATGAATCATGTCTCATCTGGAAGTCTGATGGACAAATCTAGGTTTGAGGAATGCCAGGAGGAATCACCTTCAGAATGCATAGTACCAAAAGTAAAGTTTAAGGAGGAATAATGGGCTGGGAAGAGTGATGTCAATGCTACATAATACAAAGACTTTTTAGCCAATTAAATGTTTTCAACTTTGTGCTAAACCACATAGCATGTAAACATCATCAGTCCTCTGTGGACAAACTACAAACTTCCAACCTCTTCCAAAAACTTTAATTAGGAGTGCATGTTGGAAACATGTTGTCTTGAGTAATGAATCACATTTCACAATCTGGAAGTCTGATGTACAAATCTAGATTTGATGAATCGAGTGGCAGCATGCTTTACAGTCCTCCAGCCAATTCTTGGTATTGCCCACAGTGATCTTAGGCATGTGTGCAGCTACTTAACCACAGGAAATCCCTTCATGAAGCTAGTAATGCACAGTCCTTGCATCCAGAGGCAAATTGGAGCTCTCTAGTGAGTCTTGCAACAGACAATTGGTGATGTTTACATGCAACATGGAATAGTATGAAGTTGAAAGAATATAATTGGCTAAAATATGTTGTCTGGAGTGGTGAATCATGCCTCACTCTGGAAGTCTGATGGACAAATCTAGGTTTGATGAGAACATCATCTACTGGAATACATAGTGCCAACAGTAAAGTTTGGTCGAGGGGGAATAAAGGGGTAGGCTGTTTTCCTGGGTTGGGGACTTTTAGTTCCAGGGAAGGGTGATGTTAATGCTACAAAGTACAAATATATGGTGATGTTTACATGTTATGCGCCTTAGGTGGGAGAATATAATTGACTAAAATATAGTCAGGAGTGGTGAAGGACATTTTACTATATGGAAGTCTGATGGACAAATCTAGGTTTGATGAATGTGAATGCATAGTGCCACCAGTAAAGTTCGGTGAAGGGGGAAAATGGGATGGGGATCTTTTTTAGGGCCTGCTCCCCTTGGTTCCAGGGAAGAGTGATGTTAATGCTACAGTGCACAAAGACATTTTTGCCAATTATATGCTTTCAGCTTTGTGCTAAACCAGGTTGTCTGGGGTGATGAATCATGCCTTACTGTCTGGAACTCTGAAGGACAAATCTAGGTATGAGGAATGTCAGGAGAAAATGCCAACTACTGGAATGCATAGTGCCAACAGTAAAGTTTGGTGGAGGAGGAATAATAGGCTGGGGTTGTATTTCAAAGATCAGTCCCATTGGTGCTAGGGATGAGTGATGTTAACGCTACAGCACACAAACACATTTTAGCCAATTATACTCTTCCAGTTTTGTTGCAACAGTTGGGGAAGGTCCTTTCCTTTTCTAGCATGTGGTGTTGAAGTGGTGCCGAGAGTTATCACATTGCACTCTGGCCGAATTTCCGTAAGAATCACATAACCAGTGCCAATATCTCACAGCTCTCCTCTCATGTTATATTGTGTAATTGAAACTCTTTGGGCCCAGTGGTGGTTTAAACACATAAAAGGTTTAAGTGCTGATGAGTGCTGACAGGGGGAGGACATGTGTGGCTTTTCCCAAAGAAGAAATGTCTCTTGGAAGGTAAACTTTCCATTATCTATTTACAAAAAAGTGTTCTTAAGGTGATAGATAAAAGTTTTAATTTCTAAATGAGTGTGAGGAACCTTTTAAATGTATAAAGAACTTTCACATAAAGGGAGTTCATGTTAGTTTATGGGAAACTGTGTATTCAGACAAGAAAATAGTTCTTTGTGTGTTCATAGTACTGAAGAACCTTTATGCAAAGAACCCTTTTTAGCTTGCCAGTTAAAATGTCTTATTCTTATTCTTTTTCTTGTTCTTAATTCTTGATGGTTGTTGCAATAGTAATGGGTTTATTATTACTATTGTTATTATTATTGTTGTTGTTGTTTTGTTATTGTTTTGTTGGTGTTGGTGTTGCCGCTGCTGCTGCTTTTACTGTTGTATTATTATAATAGTATTATGATGACGGTGGTGGTGATTTTTATTGTTATTATTATTATTTCTCAGATTTCTTCAGCTTTCTCAGTCATTTTAGAATCAAGACTCATGGAATTTTTTCATCTTCATAATTATTAGATTTCTGAAGTTTTTCAGCAGTAGTTTTTCAGCATTACATTAGAATATGTTTAAACACTTCTTTATATATTACATCAAGCCAGCTGAGTGGCTTTACATAATTAGAAACAGTAATTCCTATATACCTAGCAGTATGTGTGCATCTATATTGACCTCCCATGTAGAGTTTGATCAAGTTTTAATGTTCGAATGTATTTGTGTGTGTGTGTGTGTGTGTGTGTGTGTGTGTGTGTGTGTGAAACCATACAGACCAGCATCATTACTTCATTGTGTTCTCCTGGGAGGCCAGACTGAGCGGATCAGAACCTGGACCACCGGCCACGACAGGATAAATGGAGCTGACTGAAAATATTCATCACACACACTGATACTCGGCTGTTTATTTGTTTTGTCAGAGTGTCGGGCACAGCGAGGTGAAAAGCTAATTTGCTGTTCGGGCGCCTGGAGAATGTCTGAGAAACAGCAGTAGCAGCGCACACACACACACACACACACACACACACACACACACACACACACACACACACACACACACACACACACA
>JBBJLS010072011.1:0-10683 GCA_037577275.1 Bryconaethiops microstoma
GCAGGTGAGATACAGTGAAGTAGTGAGGCAGGTGAGATACAGTGAGGTAGTAAGGCAGGTGAGATACAGTGAGGTAGTAAGGCAGGTGAGATACAGTGAAGTAGTGAGGCAGGTCAGACACAGTGAGGTAGTGAGGCAGGTGAGATACAGAGAGGTAGTGAGGCAGGTGAGATACAGAGAGGTAGTGAGGCAGGTGAGATACAGTGAAGTACTGAGGCAGGTGAGATACAGTGAGGTAGTAAGGCAGGTGAGATACAGTGAGGCAGGTGAGACAGTGAGGTAGACAGGCAGATAAGGTACAGTGAGGCAGGTCAGACACAGTGAGGTAGTGAGGCAGGTGAGACAGTGAGGTAGAAAGGCAGATGAGGTACAGTGAGGTAGTGAGGCAGGTGAGATACAGAGAGATAGTGAGGCAGGTCAGACAGTGAGGTAGTGAGGCAGGTGAGATACAGAGAGGTAGTGAGGCAGGTGAGATACAGTGAGGTAGTGAGGCAGGTGAGATACAGTGAGGTAGTGAAGCAGGTGAGATACAGTGAGGTAGTGAGGCAGGTGAGGTAGTGAGGCAGGTGAGAGAGTTCAGTCTGTGTTATAATGAACAGTTAAAGTTGTGTATTGTGTCCTGGTTAAGAGTTTTATGTTCTGAGGATTCAAGCTCCTCCTGAGTCTCTGTTTTGACTGTAAAACTAAATGTCCTGCAGGAACAGAGACATCAGGATCCTCAGAAACTGTCTGACCTGCTGAAATCAGGAAAACACTTCAGGAGTTTTGCAGCCAAAACAGAGACTCAGGAGGAGCTTCAATCCTCAGCTGTCGCCAGACCAGGAGGTGATGCTCTGAGTCAGGACACTTTTTACCACATCAGAGTAAACAGTCCTCAGAGACCCTGCCTCAGCTGTTTGAGATGCTGCCTTGCCTTTTTGAACTGGGCTTGAATGTGTTCAGTCCATGTCAGATCCTCAGAGATCTAGAGTCTAAACCTTTTCACAATGAACTTCTAATATATCTGCTGTTTATTCCCTTGTGTCTGTTCATAGGGACCAGAAGGCAGTGAGAGGAGGACCATGGTGAGGCAATAGACGTCATTCTCCTCCTCCTCCTAAGAAAACAAAAGGGAATACAAGTTTGAAAAACTTTTTTTGACGTTCAGCATATTTGGGAATCTCCATTACATCGCCATGGCTTCCAGTTTGACCTGTGCCGGGATATTCTGGGCCCTGGTGTCTCTCCTCAGTGCTGCAGCATCTTGTGTGGGTTTCTTCATGCCCTACTGGCTGCTCGGGTCGCAGATGGGCAAGCCGGTGTCCTTCGGTACCTTCCGGCGCTGCTCCTACCCCGTCCGGGACGAGCAGAGGCAGGCTACGGTCATGTTGGAGCAGTGCGGCCGCTACGCCACCTTCCAGGGCATCCCGAGCGTGGAGTGGCGAGTGTGTACGGTGGTCACTGGGACTGGCTGCGGTCTTCTCCTGCTGGTGGCGCTTACGGCGCTCATGGGCTGCTGCGTGTCCGAGCTCATCTCCCGCGCCATCGGACGCGTCGCAGGGGGCATCCAGTTTGTCGGCGGTGAGTGAAACCTGTTCCGTTCTGACTGACTGAGGAATTAATTTATAATACCTTCTAATAGAAAACACTTAATTTGAAAACAAATCAGTGGAAAGTCATTGGAAAACAAATGCACAGTGTTGAAGCAGGGTTGGAAAATTTGTGAGGTTTGTCAAAAAGATTACCTTATAATACCCTGGTGGCCATCCCGCGGCTCGTGAGCCTGGTTTCATGCGGCTCTTACGTTGATAACGAAGTATTACCAAACAAGTATTGGTCGACAGCTGTGAGTCAACTGAAGTGTTTGATTCGCCTTTTAAAAGAATGTAAACCCCTCCCCACGGAACCACGGCCGAGACGCAGTCCTCTGCGCGCACCTCGGCACCCCCTCCCCCGGACCACGGCCGAGACGCCGTGAAGAAAGTCCAGGGCCGTTTTTTAGTCCCAGTCCGCCCCTGAGTGTAACACAGTAAAAATGTGGCTCTTCGTCTCTGACTGGTTGGCCACCCCTGTTATAATACCTTATAATAAAAACCGCTATATAGTCTAGTCATGACGTGCTTGCCCAGAAGAAAAGAAAATTCAAAGATCTCTTCTTTGTCCAGCCTAGAAATAACTGAGCTCAGTTGAACATCAATATGAGATTTTCACCATTTTCTCCTAAACTCCTTAAATTCAGCTCCTGAGAAGGAGCTTTCCTCTAATCTCAGTCTGATCCCAATTTAAGATCTTAAAATGCTCTTTCTTTCCTCTCACTGCTCTGGTCTTTATTCGTCTCAGATCATCAGATCTTCAGATAAACCATAAGATCCAAAAGAAAACTGTTGTATTATGAATGAGCCTGTACAACATCTGAAATTTGTCTCAGTGATCAAATTCAAGTCTCTAAACTACCTTTTGGTGGATCTCACCATAAGGTTGTTAAAGAGAAGAAAACTGAGAAGCCAATGAGAACAGCAAAAGAACTTCTGTCTTAAGTTGAATTTTTTTCTTATTTTTACTAAAGGGGGGATTTAGGAGAAACAAGCCAGGCTTTAATCATCTCCGTATAAGACCATTTATTTTTGATGAGACAAAAAACAGACTTGTGAGCAGCAAAATCGTCCACTGGGTGTTTCAAAACCATATCAAGTGTCTCAGGTGTGCTTTCATATGAAGTATTTGACACTGTGTGACTTTGTGTTATCTCTAAAACTCTAAAGGTGTAATACATAAATAAAGGGTTGTTATTGCATGAGACTCTAGTCCAAAACTAAAGAAGCCTGATCAAGCCTTAGTTTATTTATTACATTTAGGTTAAGGCTTATATTGTGTAAATTAGATTTTTTACTAAAGTTCTTCAGGCCTATGAATCTCAAAGGCAGGTTCCTTTTGACATATCACATTGCTCATGAGTTATTGTTGACACTGTAATAAAAGGGTATCCGATTCTGGCCTGCATTGCCCTTCCTCTAACTCTGGTTTAGAGAGCTTTGAATCCGCAGTCTTTCCTGTTATCCAAGGTGCCTTTTTTCTCCAAATCGCATTAAGGACAATGCTGAGGTATCCTGATTCATTTTAGACTGGGAGCTCAGGGCTGTAATTCCAAACTCAGTTTGCTATGGTCCTGCCCACGGCTTGACATAATAGCCTTTTATTTTTTTCGGCCCCCTCCGATTCGCAGGTTTGAAACAGGCCACGCGGGGTGTCTTTGAGGAACGCTGGCACTTTTTTCTCTTCCCTTTTCCTCGACTTTTCCAAACCAAGAAAAGTGGAGCGCGCTAGTTTAAAGAGCAGTCTGGATATCCTGCTAAACCGGGCAGTGACTTGACATGAAAGTAGAGGATAACGCCTTTGATCAGGGCTGAAAAAAGATGTGTGTCATCCCCGTCATGACTCAGAAATCATCGCATAACTGTATGCCTGGAAGAACGTATGATGTCGCACTCAGTTGGTAAAACTGGGGGTCCCAGGAATTTAATGGCAGCGGTGGTTTGAAAAAAGTATATTTTATTTTTGCTAGTGAGTGTTTGTGCATAGATATAATATCACTCATTATAAGCTTAAACTTAAGCAAAACAGCAAAAAGTCTCCAAGTGGTGGGAGTGGGCCAAAGCAGCCCAGCAACACCCAAACTAACCGCATTGCCTTTTATGTGTATCCGTGTTACATGATTATCTGGTGGTAGCTGCTGTATGGGATGGTGGTTGATGTGTGAGATGATGTTGTGGGGAGTGGAGGGTGGTTAGCAAGAAGGTTGCTGTAATGTGTTTCAGTAGAGATGGGGAGAAGGTCTCTGAAGTGTGAAGGTGGTTGATTTGTATGGTTTATGTAGTGTTTCAGGAAAAATGTGGAGAAGATTACGGTAGCAGATTTTAGGAGAAATGGGGAAAAGGCTGATGTAGCGTATTTTAGAAGAAACGGGAAGGTTTCTGTAGTGTGTTTTGGTAGAAACGGGAAGAAGGTTGATCTCATTGCTTTCAGGAAGAATGTGGAGAAGTTTCCTGTAGTATGTTCCAAGAGAAATGTGGAGAAGGCTGCTGTAGTGTGAAGATGGTTGATATAGTGGGTTTTTTTTTTCTTTTCAGAACATATAGAGAAGGTTTGCATAGCTTGTTTTAGGAGAAATTTTGAGAAAGTTTCTGTAGCGTGTTTGAGTAGAAGTGGGATGTAGCTTATTTTAGAAGAAATGGGAAGGTTTCTGTAGTGTGTTTCGGTAAGATAATTGAAGGAAACTGCGTGTTTGTCTTTAGAGGATTTGAAGGGGAACAAGTTGTAAACCCCAGACTCCACTGGGGGAGGAGGCGTTGTGGATAACAGTTGCAGTCGTCAGAAGAAGTGGTGAAAAGAACAGGATCTGACTGAAGCGAGTGAAGAAATTTCACAGCAAGTGTATGTTCTAAGCTTTCAGTCAGCAGTAGCAGAAATGATGTAATGATCTAAATGTGGTGAAAGATAAGTTTTGTTCAGTGGAAAGACTTGACACTTAAGCTATAAAAGGAGTATAAATGCAATTAAATGCATGTAGTTGCATTTAAATTGAAGACATAATTAATGTTTTGACTTTTAAAAGTTTTAAAAGGTTGAGAAGCGCTAGAGTAGCACACCACTGGAAGGGCCAACTTTCTGAATACTCCTCTCTCTCTCTCTCTCTCTCTCCCTCTGTTTCTCTCTATCTCTCTCTCTTGCTATGCTTGGTGAAGCCTTTGTCTCCTATTAATTTAGCGAAGCTGACTTTCCTTCACTCTAACTCAGGTTGCACACACACACACACACACACACACACACACACACACACACACACACACTTATACTGTGGTTTGCCATCCTGTCATTATCCAGTCATTCTGTAACTCTGTTGAATAGAGCCTGCTGACAGTTTTGCCTTAGCTCTCCGTCGCTGGAGCCCCTAAAACTGTGTGCACTGGCTTGATTATTCGACTCATGCCTTGATATGCAAGCCTTGTGTATTAATCCAGCGAAGCAGCCTTTGAAGTTTGCCCTCATTTCCGATCGCACCGTTTCCACGCAGGTCAGTCTGGTGGAGCCGAGGAGGCACCTGAACAGGCACGGTGTCAGCTGCCACTTCTCCCTCTGACAGAGAATGAGAACCGACATAAAAGAGAGAGACAAAAGGGGCAGAAAGCTGCGGAACACATCATTATGGCGGGCTAATAATAGAACTGTTTCTACCATGAAGTCTGTTGGGGGTCTTGTGGCATATCGGCTTATATGAGCAAATCTTCATCAGTGTCTTTGTTCGAGCGGATAATTAGGCATTTGCTGCTTCGAAATTCGGCTCCTGGATTAACGTGGCACACTTTTGTCTTTGGAGCAGTTCAGCCAAGTAGAGTTTTGAATATCTGGTTTCCATGTATAAATGAGATACACAAAGCACACACAGCGAGGACATGTGTGCATGCTTGCAGCCTTTAATATGCACAGATCCCCCCCCCCACACACACACACACATACACACACACACACACACACACACACACACACACACACACATTTGCACACACACAAAACACAAAGAAAGTCTGTCTAGTATGCCATATAATCTTCTGGATAGAGAGGCATTGTTCAGTATGAATACAAGAGGATGGTTTCCTTTCTGTTTTAAGTACATTTGTCGAGATTATGTTGTTCCGCTAAATAGTTTGGTAGCACTTTACTGAAAATCAGCTTTCATAAACTGACATAAACTTGTATAAAGTTTGTATAATGGTCATCTGGAATCATCTGCACCTGTTTCTTCATTGATTCAGGCCTTAAGTTAGTGCTTTGTTATGCTTGAATGATTCGTACGTAGGCCACTGTATAGTGTACCAATCAAAAAACATTCCTGCTGAAACTGGTCAGGTTCAGGAACTGGACTGAAAATGAAAGCCTTTGAAAGTCCTTCAGGAAGCCTGGAGAACTTCCTACATTAAAAATATACAAGAAAGTCTGGATCTTTGGAAGGAAAATACAGAAGTGGCTCCAGGTGTTTGCACAGTACTGTAGTAGATACTTTGATTTAGTAGAGACTTAGTATTTAATTGTACTGTAAATGATGGTGAATAAAGCGTTGAGTCTTGCCCAGGGACTCTTATTGGTGTATTCCACTCAGTTGCAGGGAGGACAGTGGTGTTATCTTTATGATATATCATCTGAGAGCGTCGTGTACTGTGATGCCCTTCGGCAAGGCGTTATTGAAGTTAGTTTGGCTCAAATTTACCAATGTTATTGACAAAAGTCTATATTAAATGTATTCTACAGGCTGGCTGCTGGTACTGCTTTCAGCTATATAAAGTACTTTTGTGTATTTCCAATTAATAGCTGTATGTCCTGTGTTGTGAGAAATCAGGTATGCAAACCTAATAAAGATCAAAGAATGACCTGTATGTGATGATCCTGGCATCCAGGTTATACAGTACTAATGAATAGTCACAGCATTCCATTCCTCATTAGCTGCATTACTCTTTAGATGCATGACCACAAACATGATGCTTCTAGTGCAAACTAAAAAAAGCAAACCTCCAAATCTCCAAACATGTTTTGACTGACACTTGGGGTAAGAGGAAAAATGGGAAAATGGGATTTTTGTTTCGCTTTAACACTGAAATAGTCCTGAATAGATGCATACAGTGAGGTAACTGACCCCGAAATGTCAGGGGGCTTGAGGTAGAATGAGAGAGAGCGATACAGGAACAAAGTGAAAACGAGCGAGAGAGAAAAAGTGACCCATGTTTCTTCCTCGTACCTATTGTCCTCTCTTAATGTTGGCTGTCTGGAGGATTGAGCAACAGTCGCTTTGACAGAGCCTCCCTATGGCTTCCCTTCTATTCAGCCACTGTTCGTCTAGCTGATAACCGATGACCACTCATGTGAAAAATGGCCCGGATTAGGTCCTCTCACCTTTGCTTTTAAAAGGACGTTCTTTGTTCTGTCGGAGACGACTGATGGTTTTCGGTTTTGGGGGGTGGAAGGGTGATATATAGCAGGCTCCCTTCAAGGCAGCGCAATTTTATGTTCCTGCTGTGGTTGGGAATTAATGTAACTGCCATGAGATGATGTAAACACAGAATATGCAAATGAGTTACGCAATAACGTTTCTGCACGCAGCCTGCATGTTATGCCCCTGGCGCACAGCTGTAACTAAATGGTGTTCCTACTCCAAGATGAACTGCCACAAAGGACTGCGTGAATGTGCGAATGCATGTTTTTTTTTCTCATCGTATTAACTGTGAGATTATGTTTTTGTGATTATGACAAGTCATATAAATATTTGGGATGGATTTAAGGAATAAAACCCACTTCTGTTGTGCTTCTTACAGAATTTGGCATAGTTTTAAATAGGGCTGCACAGTTTATCGTCTGTTAATCATTATCACAAGGTCTCTGCAATACTGATATCTCAAAAAGCTGCAATATTCGAATGAGCCTCGAACCAATCAGAAAAGTGTCAGTATGTGTCAGTATAGCTTGGAATGCATCGCAATCACAATATGTTGTGCAGTAAAATTACAGTATGGATGTGTTGCCTCTAGTTTTGATTACACTCAGACGTGTTTTTGTCATGGCTCCTCAGCCTCTGAGGTGTAACCTAAATAACCCAGATGTGTGTAAGAAAGGAATTAAGATTTATGAGCGTTACAAAGGGCCCGTAGTTTCCTCACTTTTTTGAGATTTTGAGGTTAAGGTAGCATGTAAACACTGCCAGTGTTTCAAAATGTGCTGTTCACTCCTTAGTCTACACAGCAGACATGGAAAATAAGCTAAAACTGTTTGGAATTCTGTCTTTTTGGGATGTCATAAAAACCAATGCACAATTTGCATATACAGTAAACCCCTGCTAATTCACGGTTCAGGATTCGCGGCAGGTTTTTTCTTAGAACCAAACTAATAATTGTTTGCGGAAACCCCTGCAAATTTGCGGAAACCGCAGATATCCTTCGCATTTTTTTAGCTTTTTTTGTGGCAATATACAATTTTTCATGCATTTTAGTGCTAAATTATTAAGAAAAATATAGTTAACCCATAATGTAACATAAATATTAACGTAAACGCAGCTACATTTCCACATAAAATATAACTGTTTCATTTTTTTGGTACTGTCCAGAGAACACAAAGAAAGCGCGAGTATTTCTCTAAGTGCTTTCGTGTTTTTCCTTCTGTTTTTCTTAAAGCCCTGTATTTTTATTACTAAATTAATTTATTACCGTATTTACTCTGCTTATACCAAAGAAAATAACAGCGCATACTAAAGAAAACGCTCTTGCATGGATTACAGTGCAGTCTTTACAGGGGTAACATCGGTATTTTACATTCTGTCACTGCGGGAGACAGCAGTTCAGTGTACACTGTACAGTATGGATAGGGGTATACATTACATTTTGATAAGGGTATTGTATTAAGCTGAGTTTAAAATTAAATGAAAGTGTTTTGGGAGCATATTTGGGGACATAGGTAGGGTTTACATTATGAATTTTTTTTTACCACGTCACAAATTTGCGTTTTTTCACAATTCGCAGGTGCTCTTGGAACGTAACCCTCGTGAATGTTGCAGGTTTACTGTATCTGTTATCCTACAGTAGTGTATCCATTCATTGCTGATACAGGTATTCATCAGTACTTTACCCCACTAGTGAATGCTGAATGCCATCAGATCACAAAAGCAATGTCCTCAAAAGAGTAGAGGCTGCTTCTATGGCAAAGCAAGGATGAAGCTTCTTTGAATACCCTCGATTTAAGAAGGAAATGCTGGATTAGCAGTTATCTATAAACTCATGGCCGTATGGTGTATTAAACAATATTTAATGGTTGCAATATGCAGTGCAGTCAAAACACACAGCGTGAAATTGATATGAAAGGGCTTGAAATATATATAATTTCACTGTTATATATGCTTTTATGTTTTTCTGCCACCTCATTTCTGAATGCATTCAATGCATTATAGAAATGAGCCTTGAATCACAGCTGATTTCATGCCTTTTCCTGGATCTGTTTAAAAGTGAGCTCGGGAGTAATACTTCGCCAAATGTGTTAGGAGAAAGTAGAGTCTGTAGCCTGATCCGCCTGTATTTGAGTGGTTATTACTGTTAAATCTGTCCGCCGCGTGTAGGTCTGGGCAAAGTGATGCAATTCAGTGGGCCAGTTGGTTCGGTCAAGTTATTTCAGACCAGTTACTACATATGAAATTCATTTGAGAACCTTTCAGCCCTCAGCCACGCATTTGCTATGGAGAGAGTCTGTCTGGATCACCAGCATTGCCAACCTATGCTGCTGTATTTATAAAAGCAAGGCTGTAATTATAATATACACTATATGGACAGAAGTATTGGGACACACCTGTTTTTCAGGGTTTGGGCTAGGCCCCTTACTTCCAGTGAAGGGCAATCTTAATGCTTCAGCATACCAAGACATATTGGACAACTCCATGTTTCCAACTTTGTGGACGCAGTTTGGGGAAGAACCTTTTCTATTCCAGCATGATTGTGTCCCAGTGCACAAAGCAAGCTCCATAAAGACATGACTGGATGAGTTCAGTGCGGAAGAACTTGACTGTCCCGCAGAGAGCCCTGAGCTCAACTTCACCCAACACTTTTGGGATGAACTGGAATGGAGAATGTGAGCCAGGCCTTCTTGTCCAACTTCGGTGCCTGATCACATAAATGCTCTACAGAATGAAACTCCAAAATCTTGTGGAAAGTCTTCCAAGAAGAGTATAAGCTGTTATGGCTGCTGATAGGGGACCAACTCTATTTGCTATGCATTTGAATGCAATGTTATTACATTTGTTATGTTGGTGCAATGGTTGTTATGTGTATAATGGTGTGTGTGGGGGGGTGTTGTTGTTAGCCGCAGATTTGGTCTTCCCCAGTGTTGTCTCCTTTGCTGTGGCCTTGTATAAAACCCGCCTGTATGTTCCTTCTGGTGATTGATTTGAATCTGACCTCTGTTTCAGTGCTAGTTGTTATTGTCATGTATGTTTCAGTTACGGTTTAAGGTCTGTGATGCAGGACAAGAGTTACTAAATACGATGAATTAATTTATTTTGTAAATGTGAGGAGATACATTACTGTTACAGTAACACATAATACCAGCTTTTCCTCTTGAGGGCTGCTTTCTCTTTTACCTGCTGTTTTCTCCCCCCTCCCTCCTCCCCCAGCTCTGTGTAAAGTTTCAGTCGCCTGTGGTTATTACTGTCCTGTACTGTATACAGTATCTGCTTCACTTCCAATTCACCTTTCACCTAATTTACTTTTTTGCCCTCCCCCACCACCTTGGGTTTCTCTCTCTCTCTTTCTCTCTTTCTCTCTCATCTCTCTTTTCTTCTGACTCATCCCTCTTCTCTGTCTCTCTTCTTTTTTCCCCTGGCTCTCTCTCTAGCTCTCTTTCTCTCCTTTTTTCCCTTCTCCCTCTCTCTCTCTCCCTCTACCTCTTTACCATTGGCCCTCTCTCTCTCTTTTTGTCCTCTGGTTTTCTTTCTCTCATCTAGACCTCTTTGCCATTTCTCTTGAAATCTGGCATTCTCTCTCTCTCTCTCTCTCTCTTCTCTTTTCCCCAGCCCCTCTCTCTTTCTCTCTCTCTCTCTCTTCTCTTTTCCCCTGCCCCTCTCTCTCTCTCTCTCTCTCTCTCTCTCTCTCTCTCTCTCTCTCTTCTCTCTTTTCCCCCCCC
>JBBJLS010072012.1:0-10679 GCA_037577275.1 Bryconaethiops microstoma
TTGTGAATTACTGCTTTATTTTTTTATTCACATTTTCCACCCTGTCCCAACTTTTTCTGATTTGGGGTTGTAGTATATTATAATATAGTATGGTATAGTATGGTATAGTATAGTATTGTATAAAGTGGTGTCCTGCTGCTGATTAAAATCCGGGGGTGGTCTTCTTGGTTTGTAAGAAAAAGTGAAAGAAGGCCGGAAACGACATTTCTGCAAATAAACATACAGATATGATGAAAATGTTTAAAGTGTAATAAACTCTAATAATGTGTAACTCTAAAAAGGCAGGAACAAGTACTAACCAGGAGAACATCCTGAACTGAAGAGTCTGAGAACTCAGAGCGCAATTGAATCAAAAGAATCAAATGAAAATTGGATCAAATGAATCAAATAAAAATTGAATCAAATAATCAAAAGAATCAAATGAATCAAATGAAAATTGAATCAAATGAATCAAATGAATCAAATGAAAATTGAATCAAATGAATCAAATGAAAATTGAATCAAATTAATAAAATGAAAATTGAATCAAATGAATATTGAATCAAATTAAAAATAGCCCCAGTCTCAGTAATAGCCTCTGAACTGATAACAGCCCTTCTCCCGTAGCCTTATGAAATAACATCTGATATACAGCCCCAGAACCCTGTAACTCCATTTCCTTAAATTATTGCACTAGACAAGGTTCTGGCCTTTAGTACTGAAGGCCAAGTCCCACGCCAGTCCTTAGCCTCCAGCACTCTAAAGAATATCCAAAGTCCTGAAGCCCAAGTTTAAATGCTGACGTATTTTGTCCTTACTTTCCAAAAATGAATTAGCTCAATTTGGAAAAGGTTTGGCTGCTCACTGTAGGGCAATGAAGTACTTCTTATGCTCTACACAGTCTCAACATTTAAACATGAAGCAAGTACAAGCTTTATGTGCAAACCATAGCTACACTCACTGGGCACTTTATAGAAGCACCTCTAAAGCCCATCAAACACAATCCGTGTTGGTCATCCTTTTCGTAGGGATGGACATTGCAAGCAATTCGATATTCATTAGGAACTATTCATCCATTCTGGATAGTGAACAATTAGGTGGAAATTCCTATATAATGGACATATCAAGTAGGTGGGCCTCATAAAAGGAATAGTTTGGCAAAAAACTACTTTCCACTAAACCCTGATGGAGATCCAACACATGCTTGGTCAAATAATGATCTGGGGAATCCGTATCTGACTGTTCACTTGCAGCCTAATATATCCCAGCCCTTGACATTAAAGTACTCCAGTATAAAATTGGTGACAAGTTTAGCTTCTTTCTAATAAATCTTTAACTTTTTTAGGCTATTCAGTTTACATGGCTAGATTTTTTGTGCACTTATGTTCACCTGCTTGTTTTTAGACCACATCCTGGTTCTACATAATCAAAGATATAGAGGTGTAACTACAGGGCAGGGTCACGTAGACTTACTGTCATCGTTTTATCAAACCTCCTGACCATGGCCCTCTACCAAACTGACCATACTTGAAATACCCCCCACACCCCATTACAAGCTTTTGATATTAAACCAGTGTGTCCAATTTTAATGCAAAAGGTTTCACAGACCTTCTCACACCACCGGATTTCATAACTGATAACAAAACAAAATGAATGGATATCTTAGCGACCAACCAGTAATTGGGCCAGTTTTATGTTGTTATTGAGCAGTAGGCTAGTGATACACTATATGGACAAAAGTATTGGGACACCTAACCAAACCAAACCAAGCAACCATGTCTTTATGGACATTGGGGGCACAGTCATGCTGGAATAGAAAAGGTTATTCCCCAAACTTTGTCCACAAAGTTGGAAGCATGGCGTTAACAAAAATGTCTTGGCATGCTGAAGCATAAAGACTGCCCTTCACTAAAAGTAAGGGGACTAGCCCAAACCCTTGAAAACAGGGATGTCCCAATACTTTTGTCCATATAGTGTAGACTGATCAAGAACCATGCCAGACTTCCTTACTCGACTTTCTCGTCATTACAACTTTTCCCATTACCTTTCACCTCATTTTAAACCAGTCCAACTGCTGTTTCTCCAAAACCAGCAGTTCTAAGGCCTGTCAGTGTTTTCCTAAATGATTTCTGCTCGACTAGCTGCTACCTGCACCGTGGTCACGTTCTAGTGGCGTGAAGACCAGAGCCAATCACATTCGCCACTCGGGGTTTCTATCCAATCAGAAGTACACAATACTTCTGAGCGTGTGGCAGCGACCAATCAAAACACAGGGAAAAAAACAACACTTGCTTGGAGGCAACCGTGTGCATTTAATCAGGAGCTGTAAAACTAGGTCACTGAGCTTGAGCATCAAGAACGTCATCTTCATCTCCAGCGCCACACAAACGACCTGTTGGGACAGAGAACACTTTAAACACGCCATGGAGAAGAAAAGGACCATTAACTTTGGTGCAGGACCTGCAAAACTGCCACCCTCTGTAAGTTTTTCTCTCTAACTTTGTCCCATTCTGTTCTGTGCAGCAGTATTTTTCCTCTAAAACAGTGATCACTCCAGTGCAACCTTCTGAAATTCTCCCAAACCTGCAAAGCATCCTCTAGAAGCGAAATAAGTTTGAACCGACAGCTTTTCTGGTGAGTTTTCGTCTTTAAAGTGGAGTCCGAGGTGGCTCCTGCATGTGGGTGATGTTGCATCAGCCACTCATTCATCTCCCTTCTGCCCTCGTTCATCATCCTTTCTGAGAACTTTAATATTTAATCATGAAAAGATTGCTTTAAAAGTGTTTTTACACACTGAAGTCTAGACTAGATTAAATGTTTTATGGTGCATTATGCTTGTGCATACCTCTCGGTGTCGTTGTGTAAATGTAAATAAACAAGGATTTACCTTTAAATCTTAAAGAAGCATCACTTTTACTTTCGGTTTCATGTCAGGTTATAGCAAGATAAATATATTTCCGTGTCTGTGTACAGATTTGTAGATCAAATTAAGGTAAAGTGAGGTTATTGGAAAAGATTTGCATTAGTTTTGTTTATTTATTTATTGTTAAGTTTATTTAAATATGAACTATAACAAATAAACTGCTGCATAACCTTAGTTTAGTATGTTGGAGTAATATTTCAAAAAAAGCTCAGGTAAGGTTATTGGAAAAGATGTACTAGTACTGTTAAATTATTGCTATTAAATATTATAATAAATAAGCTTTGCATAATTTCAGGATTTAAAGTAAAGTGGCCCTCTATAGTCACGTGTAAACACAGCACAGCACAGCACACAGTGAGAACAGAGTGAAATTCTTTCTCTGTATTTAACCCATTCACCAAGAGAAGCAGCAGACAGTTAGTGATGTAGCGTCCGGGGAGCAGTGTGTGAACCTCAGTGGTGCCACTAGCAGTGCTGGGATTCAAACTTATGACCTTCTGATTGCAGAGGCAACTCCCTAAACAGCAGGCCACCAGCCGACCCATCTCACTAATATTCAAACATGTGGCCACAGTTTACTTATTAATGCAGATTCCCAGTTTATTTGACCTCAGTTTGCAAGTAATGGGGTTACAATGTTTAGTGTTCCTGGGAAGCTTGCCTTTATCTGGTTAAGTCTGACAATTGTCCACTCATACAGTGAACATGTCATCTTTCCTTTTCCACAATTTCATCCTTTACTCTGTTGCCTCATGGTGGCAGTAGCAAAATTGTCATTTGCCGAGACAGGGGAGTCTGTTGGATCAATAGGTTACCAAGTGTCTTCCAAGTGCAGCGTGACTGATGGACTGAAAAGATGAGCAAACCTCACAGGCCATAGAAGAACACACAGCTTTCACTCTCAAATAAGAACAAATCTGTCACAACTTGGAGGGAACAGGGCTAAGAATAAAGAGATACTGCAGTATCCTTAGCCTCATCAGGTATCCTTGCTTGAAGTGAGCTACAGCTTCATATCAGCTGTTTCTGACAGAAATGTTGACTAGATCTGGAAATATAAACTGCTTTAGGAGCCGTTCCCTCATTATTAACGAACACAGAACTGACCGGTGTTTGAACTGTCAACACATGGTAAACACAGCAAGAGAGGCAATGAAAGGATGTAACAGGAGATGAAAAAGAATGTTAAGTAAAATCTGTATTTTAACTGTTTATTCACTTCATTTAATCATTTTCTTGAACGGATACAACCATTAACTACTGTTATAGTCATCGTGCAACCATGATATCCAGTAGTGGAATGGCCAGAGGAGAACTGGGCCAAATGGAAACAACCCTCCAGCTCCCACATCACTAACCAACACACATGCTGTCTGATGAAAAGTCAACAAGAGTGATGTGTTTTGGTCTTTTGCTAACCAGGGGCGTGGCTTCTCCCATCACCCGCTTTAAGTCACCTACTAATGATATGTTTAGACAGTGTATGTAGTTAGCTCATGTCTCTGCAAAATAAAGTAGCAATAACCAGGCAGCCCCTTTGCTGCTTTAGCTTAGAACTGGAGCTATGTGGCTAACGTTTGCCAACAAACACTAGAAGTCAGTCATCGCCCAAATCTTTTAGGTAAATGGATCCCTAAAGCTTCTCCCAGCCCTTTCAGACCTCATCCAGCTCTTCATTAAGGGGGACACGGACTTGTGATTGTGGTTTAGGACACAGTCACACTTGTGAGATATAAAAACAAACAGAACTTCATAGTGTAGACAAACACTCTGGGCAGCCTTCTTAGAAAACTGAGAATGGTCTGTTTTCAGTGCTGATCTGGAAACTCATCATTATCCTTATTAATAATGTCACACGTTATGTATTGTGGATATAAATACACTGAGCAAGTGCATGTTCATTACAAAGAGAGCGTAATTTTTTTAATATTGGACTTGTGTCAAATGTTAAATAAAAATCTTACTGTCCACATTTTCTGTTATTGTTTTGAATATTAAATAATAGGGAAAGCTTGACCTGTTTTGCCTTAATGCCTAATAATGTATTATTATTTATTTATCACTATTTTTATCATAATTATGACCTTATTTTTTGGGGTTGCATAAATAGAAATTAAGTTCATGTGATTAATATTTCAAATGAAGTTTCATCCACTCATATATACACTCTTTATTGCCATAAAGGGAACCACATTGAAAGCAATGTTGAGGCCTTGCCTCAGGCTGTAACTGGGCCATTTTAGAGCGCCTTTGTTCACTGCCATTGTGTGCAATAGACAGTAAATCCATGTCCTACTGAAAGACTCCCCGCTACTTTGTAGAGATTTTTATTCAAAACTGCTCTGTATTTTTTGTGGCATGTTTTTTTAACTATCCCAAATAACACTGTGAATGCTTGCTGTATGGAAGAACGTTTTGGTGGATGTGCTGGCATTGGAAAAGTGTGCTGAAAGAGCAAGGAATTTTGAATTAACCTCAGTGGGCTACAGAACGTTTCTTCCACAAATCTTTGTCATGAAGTCACACGTTCTCAATTTGACAAGGATAATGTATAGACCCGGCGTCAGATGAATGAAACTCCTAATGAGGAGTAATGAGCATCACATGGTGATAATTGTTGGCGTTAAACCACTCTTCTGGTTTTCCATAGGTTTTGATCCAAGCACAGAAGGAGCTTTTGGATTACAATGGCATAGGAATCAGTGTTCTTGGTAAGGAGCCATACTGATATAATTACACCGATGAGCCTCTTCATTAGGTACAGCTGGATCGTATGTCTGTCTCGTAGTTTAAGGACAGTCAGACAACTGTTTGCCCGGTTACAGACTCTATTACTGACCGTATTCACAGACTGTAATCCGTGTTTTTCTCATGATCTGTTCGCCATATTTAGTCCCTCATCAATGGTCAGGACCCCTACAGGACCAGCACACCCTACAGTACAGAGGTTTTTAAAATTTGTCCATTTGCTGTCCACTATATCTTCTCACTAGTGTCCTGTGGGGTCCTGACTGTTGATGGGAGGGCTTGCGGATGATACAGAGAAACAGATTAACTGCAGTCTATAACTGTAAATTATAAAGTACACCCATGTAGTAAATGGAACTGATAAATTGAACAATGAGTGCAGTTACAAGGTAGTGAAGTATCTCTTCTCTGTATTTAAAGGCACTTTTCCATAAGCATACAGGAACTGTGCTGTGCCTAAACCATACTGTGATGGCACTGAACTTGCAGCAGTCTTTGATTTTCCAGTGTATCTCAGTCCGGTAACAGTATTTCTTACGCGTCAGCAGTGCAATTCTCTTCACAGAATTTATAGCCAGTCGTCCCAAAACCACATCCATGGAGTCGAACCAGCGGAAAGTTTTTTGTCAGAGCTGCTTTTGTTATTGTGGTCTTTTATTATTTGTAGTCTTCTTTGAGTTTTTTTATTTTTCTTGACACTGTTTAGCCACGTGACGAACTCCTGACCCAGATAACTTAAGTGATGTCCTGGATCATCTTCGCATTTCTCACAGTGTTAAAGATGCATTTTTAATGTCATAGAAAACTCCCACTGAAATGTATCTTAAGTCGAAACAGACAGTAGAGCTTGTACTTCATCGACTTCCCTGTTGTTAGTTTGTATCTCCTTTGTTGTTGTTTTTTTGCACAGACTGAAAAAAACAGTGGTCTCTTTCCATGTTGTGATGACATTTTGACCAATCAGAAAGCAGCTGCCCGCTTTTAGCCCTGGCATCGAGTAGCTCGGGTACAGGTTGCTTTATTTGTAACGGGAAAAACATTTGTTGGCAGTACAGCTCCGTTCCTTGTGCCAGTGGAAAAGTGCCATAATTTGAGTTATATATGCTCATAATAATGATTCCTATTAATTATTATTCCTAGAAATGAGCCACAGGTCATCAGACTTCACCAAGATCATAAACACTACAGAAAATCTTCTTCGTGAACTTCTGTGAGTTTTTAAGCCTTACTATGGGTGCGCTTTCACAAGTCTGGTGCAGATCGTTTGTTCTTCTGAAATAACTGTACTAACAGATTTTTGTAATTGATCTGTGCAGGAATATTCCTGAAAACTACAAGGTTTTATTTCTTCAAGGCGGCGGCTCAGCGCAGTTCAGTGCTGTTCCTCTGAATCTGATTGGTTTAAAGGAGGACCACTGTGCGGATTACATAGTCACGGGAGCTTGGTCTGCGAAGGCTGCCAAAGAGGCAGAGAAATACGGCAAAGTGAATGTGGTTCATCCCAAACTGGACAAATACACAAGTGAGTGATCTTTTCACCTTTTCATCTTTTTGAACACCAGAGGGTTATTTGCAAATAATGTGTGCATTCACCTTGCAGCAAAGGTTCACTTTCTAACTGGGGACATTAATATGGAAAATGAGATTAGGTTAAAGTTAGGTCTTGAACGATTCAGGGCTCTTGGCTCAATACACTCAAAATATTTTTAATGAAGTAAGACTGAAAATAATTCAATATTCTTACAATAATTAGAATGAACTTTAAAAGAAGTAAATGATGACCGTATTAGATGCGGAAGGCAAGGGGGTTTGATGTTAATGTGCCGGACTAGAGAGTTGATTTGCTCTGGTTTAACCCTATAAACAATGCAGAAATATAAAATACCGTAATTAATAGAATGCTTATTCTCCACGATGAATACTGTCGCATTTTTGCATTGTGGTTTCTCCTTATTTTGAAACACTGTTACACCCCTAGTTAAAGTGACATTTGAGATGAGTGACTATTAAAGAGAAATCTGTCATTAGTACCTCAGTCAGCTGCACTAAAAATGATTTGGGTTTTTTTTTTTTTTCAACTTTTCGTTTCATTCAAGACTTCCAATCTGACCTTGATGGGTTATTACAGCAGCAAAATGAAAGAATTGGAAGGAATTTGAAAAGAATCAAATTAATAAAATATTGTAAATGTGTGGAATATGATAGATATCAGGCACAATGATTTTCCCCATAGTTTTATTTATTTTTTTGTCCAAGGGTGGATGACACCATTGTACCAGAACCATTAAACTAGGAAGTGACAAGTCCCCTCCACTTTTAAAAATCATTTGTTCCGTCACCACTTATCCACCCAGCGATTTGTATGAGGGGAAACACATGAGATTCTGAGTGCAGCATGTACCCCCGGGTTACAGACCCCCCCCACCAGTGTGTCCGCCCCCACATTAAAAATGTTTCCAGCGCCCCTGGATAACACTGCTGTTTTGTATATGTATCGTCAGCAAACGCATGCAGGGCTGAAATGGTATCATCAAACAGAAATTCCCTACACATGGCAATACACCATGTATACATTCTGTACATAATATCAAGCGGATAAATTGTGACCTAATTGCGAATTAGTTCTTGAGTGCTTTACAAAGAGTCTGTCATGTCTGTACACATCCAGAAGGAGGAGCTCTTAGCTTTCTCATAATAAAACAGCACAATGAAAACACTGCACAAGCCTCACATCTGATGTTCAGAAATGACCTGACAAAGTTATATAAAAAGATTGTGATTTAATGAATTTAAAAAATGGAAAATAAATACTTTTGCCCTCCTTTTAGGTATCCCAGACAGCAGCAGCTGGTCACTGAATTCTCGGGCATCCTACGTTTACTACTGCTGTAATGAAACAGTCCATGGTGTTGAGTTTAACTTCGTTCCTGATACCAAGGACGTGATTCTTGTCAGCGACATGTCATCAAATTTCCTGTCCCGACCAGTAGACGTAACAAAGGTTGGCAGTATTTCTCTCTGTTAGGTTACACGTTTGCTGTTGCCGTACTGTTTAAACGTTAATGTTTTTGTAATTCCTTTTGGTTTAACTTTTTTGTTTGTCTTCGGTCCAAGTTTGGGCTTATATTTGCAGGTGCACAGAAGAACATAGGTTGTGCTGGAGTCACTGTTGTCATTGTTAGAGAGGATCTTTTGGGAAAAGCCTTGCAGGAGTGCCCTATTGTACTGGATTACCAAGTACAAGCTGGAAATAACTCTCTCTACAACACGCCCCCTTGCTTCAGGTAATGCCCTTCGGTTTAAATGTCATATTAATGTTCACATTTAACAAAATACAGCAATGAGAGACCAATACAAAAATGTTCAGTTTCTCAGATTTGATCTTTTCTAGGTGCAAGTATTGAACTGAACATCCTTGCCGTAGTTTTTAAAAACTGCTGACAATATTTCCACATAAAAATATTGTTCTAGCGTAATTTTAAAGAAAACGACGAAATATCAAAATCATAGAAATGATGCAGAGTTTACAGAACTTCAATAATTCAAAGAAAACAAATCTCTTTCACTCTTAAACAAAATGGCAATAATGACCTTTGATGAACTTCTTGTAGTTTTTTTGCCATCCAACTGTTCTCATTACGAGAGGAGAGTGTTGATTACAGCAGTGTTTTTATACTTTTCCTCATTAAATAAGATGTGATTCAAGTGATCACTAATCAGTACCTCATGAGGCAGAATGAGGTGCTTGTTTAGGAATTTAACATACACTGGCATGAAATGGTTGTCATACTAATAGAGATGCTGATTTAAAAATAAATTGCAGTGGTCTCTTATTTTTTTTTCCGGAGCTGTATGGGGAGAGCTGACATTTGAGTCGCCTTCAAAGTGTGTGTCCGGGGGGTGGCCACAGCAGAATCATAAACAGCCTTTAAGACACTAAAGCTGAGCACAGGTATTTACAAAAGAAACAGGCCATCAAGCCACTCCCCCAGTTCTGTAGACCTTGTCCACTGTATAGAGAAATGTGAATAAGATTGCTATAGTGTCTCTCAGTCAATAGGTTCAGAACCATTGGTCAGGGGTCTTCAATTAGAAATGTGTAGCTGGGAGTAGAGCAAAATTTAATTTTAGTTCATAGTAAACTAACACTCCCAACATGCACAGTTACTAATCATGAAACTGTGAAGCCAACAATTCTCCTGTGTACATTGCTTCAACGTTCATCTTAGTTAAATCTACATTGTTAGACAATCTAGCAGATCTTGAAGTTTTCAAATTCCATCTTGAACATTCTCCATTGTTTGTACCGTATAGCTTCATGTTTTTTTTAGTGGTATATATCATTTTGTACTTTACAGGCGAGGTGTAACTTTCTTCTCATCCCTCTTTCCCCTGAACAGAGAAAGGATTCTGCTTGCGTGGTGACCTCTGTCCTTTTGACCATGGCAATGACCCTCTGATTGTGGACGATGTCGACCTGCCCACCATGATTCGTTTCCCGTTGCCAGGCATGCCCCCCACCCGCATGCACATTCCCCCTATGACGTTGCCCATGCCCTCTCACAGCCAGCCTCCGCTGCCAGGCATCTACCTGATGCCAGGTGAGTAAACAATCACCAGCTTGTTCTGTTTGTGTCTGCTGCTTGTTCTGGGAAGACAAATAGCATGTCATTGAAATGCTGATTGGGCCCCCCCACCCCCCAAAACAACAGTGCTACAAAGCCAGTCTTTGAGTTCTGTCCATTGCATGGAGAAATGTAATGATGGTTGTTTGTGTGTATGTGTGTGTATTTAGTATACACTTTGTCAAAATGATCTATGACCTGTCATAAAACACGTCAAGTTTTCCTGTTATCCTGTTTTGAAGGTGTCAACAGTGAAGGTGTGAACACTGGCTCTGATATCAGACTGTATCATTAACTCTCTTTAGATCTGTTTAGGAAAAAAAACAGCACTGTTTTCTGAAATATATTTATTTAGTCCTACAGCAATTTGGTGATATGATGATTTAGGCATGGGTGTTTATACA
>JBBJLS010072013.1:0-10679 GCA_037577275.1 Bryconaethiops microstoma
ACTAATGACTGTAAGACTGTCTCCGTAACTAATGACTGTAAGACTGTCCCTGTAACTAATGACTGTAAGACTGTCTCCGTGACTAATGACTGTAAGACTGTCCCCGTAACTGACTGTAAGACTGTCCCTGTAACTAATGACTGTAAGTCTGTCTCTGTAACTAATTACTGTAAGTTTGTCCCTGTGCCTAATGACTGTAAGACTGTCTCTATAATTAATTAATGTAAGACTGTCCCTGTAACTAATGACTGAAAGACTGTCTCTATAATTAATGAATGTAAGACTGTCCCTGTAACTAATGACTGTAAGACTGTCTCTGTAACTAATGACTGTAAGACTGTAACTGTATGTTTCATGTTGAAAATTGGATCGTGTTCTGAAACAATATTATTTGGTTCTCATGCAAGTTACGTCTGATTAAATCATGAGATATTTTGGTCTTGTTTACACCGATTATCCTCCAGATTGTTGCTTTTATCTTACCTCTTCCTTTATGGTCATGGGCTGGAGTGGTTGATGGATGATGTTCATTATAAATCGTAATTTTTTTTTTTGTCTCTCGTAACTGAACTTTAATCAAGTTGCCGTTAATGACTGTTGTATGACTGTGGTTATGAATGACGGCGTGAAGATACATTATCTCATTAAACTAGTTCATGCAGTTTCTGTATGTGCAAAAATAATAATTTATTCATAAAGGGCTGAAATGTAAAAATCATGTTAAGAAGGAAAGTACAGTCTGTTACTGTGGAGGTATGAAACAACAGCTATCAATTTAGACTGCATTAGTTAATATAAAGTGATAATAATAATAATAATAATAATAATAATAATAATAATAAGAAGAAGAAGAAGAAGAAGAAGAAGAAGAAGAAGAAGAATGAGGCCCCACAATGGCACAGTGGGTAGCACTGTTGCCTCACACCTTTGGGGAGGTGGTGGACTAGTGGGTAGAGGTCCAAGAGGTCATGGGTTCAAATCCTACCTTCAGCAAACCACCACTGGGTTCCTGAGCAAGACCCTTAACCCCGAGTTGTTCCATGGTATGTGGTGTTTGAGTTCCCGGGATAGGCTCTGGGTACCCGTGACCCTGGTAAGGATTAAGCGGTTACAGAAAATGAATGAATAATAATTGGAGTTGCTGTTAGTTCTCGTGAGCTTTGCTGCATTCAGATCCTTGGAGATTACATGTCCTCTGAAAAGGCCGCCATTGTAAAAGAGAATGGCTTGTTACTCAACAATTACTTGCTTTGCTTTATTGGTTCCTGCTTGAGCCAGTGTGTGTGTGCTGTGTGGTTTGTGTGTGCTCTCCTGATGCTCACTCCTCGGCTCCACTGGTCCATTCAGAAGTGTGTTTGTCAGACACAGGTCTCCACCTCCTCCCAGAGAGTGGAAAAAGGCCTCTGTTTGTGCTCCAATCAGTTTTCCATTCTGTTGCTCATAAAGGAGCTGTCACTCGGTCGTCACTCGCCAAGTGAAACGAGGAAGCAGGACCTCGACAAGAGCCAGAAAACACAGCGACACGAGCTCAAGATGCTTTCTTGACTTGGTTTAGGTTTCGCTCACATTGTGGAATTTCATGAGCATTTACAAAATTTAAATAAATACGAATCAAGGGAAAAGTGCTCAGATTGCCACATGCAAACCTAGACTGTCCAAAAGTGCAAGACAGATATAAAATGTAATTCACTAATCAAAATGGGACAAATACTTTTCAGTCTATTCAGTTTTTATTTTGGGGTTAAGTCACTTTAATTAATAAGCTTACAGTGATTAATTACAATGTATTGATTACAGTTACAGTAGAAAAGCGCAGCTTCGTTTTGGGTTGTTTTAAAACGAATGAAGGCTGAATAAGGCTGTTCAGTCATCTGATTTGAAAATGATCATGAAAATAAAATGTGTGTTACTGAGCTTTCACATTTAACACCTAAGGTTCTGCAAAAACTCTGATCAGCAAAAACACAATTTGTCAGTCTGTCCAGATGGGGGTTCCCAGCCAAGTTATGTTTTAGTGTCCAAATGTTCTTTTCTTTAATTTAGAACTGCGAGGCTAATTGACTAGAAGTCAATACTCACCCAAATCTTCATTATGGCACAGGCTTGTCAGTGTGGTTTAAGACACAATGACTTAGAGGGTACCATAACAAATTAACAAAAATATCAAGCAGCGTCTTCAAACAGCAAACTTTTATTTCGAAAACCGCCTCAGGGGCAGAAGTAAGAGGAATCTGATCTAATGATACACTTAGTGTCTTAAATCAAGTCTGCACTGCCTTAAAGGATGTGGTTTAGGGAAGTTTTGGGGGCGTATTTATGAAAAAGATTTGGGTGACTATTGACGCCTAGTGTTTATTAGCTACCTTAGCCTTATACCTCAAGATGATCTAAATAAGTAGAAATTTTAATCTAAACATGCCTTATCAGATCAGCATCTGTGGTCTGTGGAAAGTTCTAAAGTTTTTGTCAAAACGTTCCTGTGAGACCTTTGCACATGGTTCATTGGACACTGTACAAAATAAAATATGTATAAAGAGAGGGGACCACGCTACATGAACAAAAAGTATTGGGACGCCTGACCATTACACCAATAGGGACTTTAATGACACTACATTCAAATCCATAGACTTTAATATGGAGTTGGTCTTTGCAGCTCTAACAGCTTCCACTCTTCTTGGAAGGCTTTCCACAAGATTTTGGATGTTCTGTGGGAATTTGTGTCCATTCATTCTGTAGAGAATTTATGAGGTCAGACACTGATGTTGGACGAGAAGGTCTGGATCACAATCTTTGTTCCAGTTCATCCCAAAGGTGCTGGATGGGGTTGAGATCAGGGCTCTGTGTGGACCAGTCAAGTTCTTGGGGGGGGGGGTTTGGCTCTCAGTGGTTCTGCTAAAGCAGTGTGACAGGTGTAGATATTGTATAGATGGGAGATTCTACCAGACATGGAGTTAGTACTCCACAAAGGCCCTATTACACACACACACACACACACACACACACACACACACACACACACACACAGAAATCAGAAGTTATTTCTGAAATTTGCTTTACTTACATTAGTTAATGACATGAACATGTAGATTCTCCTAAGTGCTCAACTAAGAAGAGGGTCTTCAGTCACCATTTAAAGACAGTGAGGGTCAAAGCTGAGAAAATTCTTGATGCATTTGTTTGACCTTTGAGAAGAGATGGGTGACATCCGGCTGTGCTTGATGCCAGCTGAGACCGGTGACCCTGTCATGAAGCAGGACAGAGACCAAAAGGAAGTGGGATGGAATTATATAATATTATTTAGTATTATATTATATATTATATTGTAGTACAGTATAGTATAGTGTAGGATAGCATAGCATAGTATAGTATAGTGTAGTATAATATAGTATAATATAGTGTAGTATAGTATATGTAATATAGTATAATATAGTATAGTATAGTATACGTAATATAGTATAATACAGTTTAGTATAGTATAGTATCATATAATATAGTATAGTACTACAGTATAGTTTAGTATAGTATAGTGTAGTATAGTGTAGTATAATATAGTATAGTATAGTATAATATAGCGTAGTATAGCATAGTATAGTATAATAAAGTATAGTATTATAATAATGTGTAGTATAGTGTAGTATAATATATATAATATAATATAGGATAGTATTATAGTATATTTTAGAATAGTATAGTATAGTGTAGTATAGTATAATAATATAGTATAATATAGTGCAGTATAGTGTAGTATAATATAATATAATATAGTATAGTATTATAGTATAGTTTAGAATAGTATAGTATAGTGTAGTATAGTATAGTATAGTATTGTAGTATAGTTTAATATAGTATAGTATAGTATTAGTTATAGTATAGTATTATAGTGTAGTATAGTATAGTATAATATAATAAAGTATAGTATAGTATGGTATATTGTGTTATGTTTTGTTATGATATGATATGTTATATCACATTACATTGCGTTTGTCAAATCTGATCATATATTACGTCGTGTTACATTATGGTGTTAAACGATATCACATGACCAGTTTAACACTTATCTAAAACCCGCGGTCACTTTACTTGTATCTAAACGAAAAAAGCTGAACAAATAACACACAATAAGATGTGCAGTACAAACACACGCGTAATAACGAGACACGCGTAATAACGAGACACTATGAATAACAAGGTGACAGAAAAAGAAATGTATGAAAAAACAGAAACTGAGCGTGAGTGACCCCCTGGTCTGCACAGGAGGAAGAAGGACTGGCCTGAGTGCGCGTGTGTGCGCGCGGACACTCCTCCGCCTCTCGCGCGCAGAATTCTCGGGTGTGCTCGTGGCTCAGACCCCCGGGGCCGCGCGCAGGGAGGATGCTGCTGCTCGAGCTCAGCGTGTGTCTGGCCATCGCCAGCGCGGCCGCAGCGTCAGGCGCGGCCCGTGAGGAACCGAACCTCGCCGCGGAGGAGCACGGACACACCGGGCTGGGAGACACGCTCAGAGAGGTGCAGGAGCTGATGGAGGACACGCAGCACAAGCTGGAGGACACGAGCCACCAGGTACGGCCGGCAGGGCTGCTCGTGCGTTACACTGGTTGTACAGATGTTTTGCATTGGTCGCACTGATGCTTTTCATGCATTGCGTTAGTTGTACTGATGCTTTTCATGTGTTGCATTGATTATAATGACGTGTTTCATGTTTTGTATTGGTTGTACTGATGCTTTTTTTTCTGTTGCATCGCATAGGTTGTACTAATGCCTTTCATGTTTTACATCGGTTGCACTGATGCCGTTCATGTTTTGCACTGTTTGTACTGATGATTTGCATTGGTTGCCTTTTTAAAGAGATATCGATACTGAAGCCTTGAGTATCGACCGATACTGATATAAATATGAAATATTTGATATAATATTTATATTATATATACCTCGCTCAAACTACTTTACTACCCTGCCCTTACTTCATCACATATGTTTACTGATTGGATTCTACCACAAATACCACAAGCTGCAAAATGTAAAGCTGAGCAAAAGCATGGTGCAATATCAGTAACATGTGTAATATCGGTAATAAATGTGTAATATCAGTAACATATGTGTAATATCAGTAATGTATGTGTAATATCGGTAATATATGTAATATCGGTAATATATGACTTTACATTTTTCTGCCTGTGCTATTTGTGGTAGAATTCAATCATCAATATTTTATTGATGATTAGATCTGACTCATATTTCAAATCAATATTTGTTGTCTGCATTTAAATGACACAAATACACGCTCCAGTTCTCCATAATGCTAATCCACATTTTATTTGGTTAAAACAAATGTATAATAATATATAGTAGCACAATATCAGATTTGGCCCATAATTCCCATATTAGGATGAATTATTTCTTCATATCTATTATATGAACCGGCATGTTCTGTTGATATCAGCCTGATACAGATACTGGTGCCATCACCAATTTTCATACCTAGCATTGGTTGCTGTTCTGTAACTTAACTGCTTCATGCATTGCTTTTGCTTTATATCATTAAGAAGCAAAAGTACATTATCAAGCTTGTGTATACCAACCTGTTTTAGAGCTTCATAGTTCAGTTAAAAAGTGATGCATCGAACTGCATTTGATGGATTCAAATGTATACTTGCATAATAATAAAATACAATAACATTAAATAAATAAATCAAATAACAAAATAATAAAATAAAGTGGCAAAATTATGTGTGCCTTTCATACAAATTAGGGTCAGACTGAAAGCCAAAACTATGTTGAGGTCATGTGTTTTATTTGTGTGAAAATGATGTCAAAATTGTAATAAAAAAGACTCATTCTTTTCAGTGCTATGTCTGTAGACTTAAAGACAGGAATAGACGGACCCTCTGTAGACACAATAAGACACAGAATATCATTCAGAACACTTGTCTGAGCTCCTCAAGGTTTCAGGTGATCCATCTCATCCTCCCCGTCTCCTCTGTAAGAGCTGATATACATCACCTTTTCTTTCAGAAGTGGCTAGAAGTGGATAGGAGTATCACATATTATCTAGGTTTTGATTCCTGTGATGTGGGAGCAGCAGGTGTTCATGGGGGTTGTTCTTCTGCTTTTTTTCTTTAAAACAGATGGACAATGAGAGTGCAAAATCCAGCCAGTACGTCCAGAACCCCACCTCAAATTACAGCAGTGAAAGCAGTTCAGAGACAGTGCTCGGAAATCAATCCTCCCCTGCTGCTGAGAAGATCGATAAGGTAGGTTGGCAAGGAGGTCACCGGGAAGATTTTTGATGTGATTACTTCTATTCCTGCAGCACAAGAGAAACGAGGAGCAGCATGACGGCCTTTACCATGTTCGAACGACACTGTGAACTCTGGTTTCTGAATGTTAGTTTCAAACAAAACAGGGTGCTCAGCTTGTGCTGGACTAGAGCGTGTGTTCCTGTGTTCTTCATGTTATATTATAGTACTTTACGTTCATTTGGTAGACGCTTTTATCCAAAGCGAGAAGGAAGCGCTACAGTTTCAGGACAGTGTGAGAACCAGAGGAGAGTTCTAAGTGCTAAATCTTTATGTAGGAGTAGTGCAGGAAGATAGACAGTGCATTAAGAGAGGAGATGCTCTCTGAACAGAGTCTTTAGGAGGTTTTTGAAGATAGAGACGGATTCTGCTGCTCTGGTCGGCTCATTCAAACGGGGAACCAGAATGAGACCAGTCTGGACTGGGTTTACCTTGTGTGTAGGGATGGCAGGGCCAGATGACGTTTCCTGGAGAAGTGGAGGGAGTAAATAGGAACGTAAGCTGAATGACAGGGTTAAGGTTGCTGGGTGATGACCCAGATGTCACTCTGTAGGCGAGAGATAGTGACTTGTATTTAATTCATGTATGCTTTCAGATATCCGAGAATCAAACCGAAGAGACCCGCATCTCCAGGATCGTTATCCAGTCCAGTGACAAGAAAAATGGCACTGATCATGTGAGTAATTCTCATCTTTTGCATTACAATTCAAGATCTCTGTTCAGAAAATGTGTATTTTCTGCTGTATTTTTAAGCTTCACTTCTTAAAGGCAAACACCCTGTCTATCATCCAGTACTCTGTCATGTCTCACATAAGGAATAAGCAAATGAGAGTCTAACTGATGACTAAATGAACCTGTGAGCATCCTGACCAATAACAGTTATTTATGCTGAGATACTGTGTATATTTGGCTGAATCAGATCGAAGAAATGCATATTTTGGCAGGTGTTTAATCATACACACATTTTCAGTTTCAGTTTGTAAAGTCAAGATGAAAATTTGATTGTACAGAGCTGCAATATTATACTACACAGAATGGTATTCAATTTTCAGAAAACATACAAACAAAAGATTGTTTCAACACTAAACACAGTGACTTTGAGTAGAATAGTACAATTGAGCTATAAATAATACAAAAACTGGAACTCATGTAAAAACTGATACAGCATGGCCTTTACTTTCAACTGTGTTTACAACATTAGTATGTCAGTAAAGTACAATGAAACATTACATAATGTATGCAAATTCAAATTGTTTTATTGATTTGGTAAAATATACACATCCTCATTTCTGCACTTTTTAATGCAAGATTACTGTTTATTTAACATACTGGGGAAGAAAAAAACATTAAATGAGGTGCGCGCAAATGTTATGGCACATTATTTATTTATTAATTGTTGTGTTTATTTTTTTCCCAATATGTCAAATTCAGCTATATAATATACTTTTCCAGAAGAAATGCCGTATTTCAGTTTGGTTCCCTTAGAAAACTGATAAAAGGTGCATATAATAAAATTATATTTTATTTTTCTGACACTAAGCAATAACTACACCTGAGGAACATTTTACAAAAAAATTGTGAAGAGACTGAGGGAGGGTGTGGACTGTAGTTTTAAAATTTGATACACTGTTTTGCTCATTTCTTCTGATTTTTTTTTTGATGCTGTAATTGAAATTATGGCATTACATTTGGTGAAAAATAATGCAGTTATAAAAAGAATTGCAATAAATTCCATTTGCTTCTGCTGACACAAAATCTGTGTATGAGTCTGTATATGAGCTTTATATGAGTCTGTATGAGTCTGTATGAGAGCTTTATATGAGTCTGTATGAGTCTGTATATGAGCTTTCTGAGTCTGTATATGAGTCTGTATGTGAGTCTGTATGAGTCTGTGTGAGTCTGTATATGAGCTTTCTATGAGTCTGTATGAGTCTGTATATGAGCTTTCTATATGAGTCTGTCTGAGTCTGTATATGAGCTTTTTATATGAGTCTGTATATGAGTCTGTATATGAGTCTCTATGACCGTGACGCCAAACTTTGCAGCACTGTTTGAACAAATCCATTTTCCAAAGAGCAGCTTTTCTCAGACAAGCCGTAACATCCGTCAATAGATTACGGCATTTCCTGTCTGACTGGAGGGAGTCAGTCAATAGTCTGAGGCTTTTAGGCTGCAGAGTCTGAGGAGCTGACAGAGCTGCTGATAAAGCAGAACAGAGCCCGATAACACAGCCATCACGAAGAATGTCCTTCAGATCCGTCCAGCAAACAGGACATAAAAGACGATTAGTCTACTTCAGTCTACATCCTCACTGATATACGTGCTGCAGATCAGGAGTGTGCGAATTTATTCAAGTGACATTTAAACCAAATGGAGAAATGAAAAATACACTGCAAAAAGGACCATTTTAGGCATCAGCTATTGTTTGTTTGAGACATATTTGATATTTTGAAGGACTATCAGTGACATGACTGCAGCTACACAGAGAAAAGCTACAAATGTTGTTGCTGGAGCGGCACATTACAGTGTACATTTTCAGTAACTTTAGTTAGGGAACATAACTGTACCATATTTAACTGTAGTTACATACTTTTATTTGCATTGACTCCATTCACCCTCTCTTGACGTTAGACTCATTTTTCTACCAAAAAGGTACAAATAAGGGCTATCTCCTGCAAAAGTGAACATAGTGTACCTTTAGAGATCATCTAAGGAAGCCTAAGGACCAGGTTTTATCTTTGAATGTACATTTAGATTGTCTGGAACCTTTTAAGACCAAATGTACCTGGATGGTACCGTTCTCTTTCATAGACATAATCAAAGAGTAGTTTCACTTTGGACTTTTTTCCACATTATAATATAATTACCTTCCGTTAAAGGATTTTTCACAATACTCAGAGTACCGATTAACTATAGTAACCATTACTATACTCACATTAATTTACCAGTTACCATGTTGGAGTTTGGAGAAATGAGGTTTTGTTCCAACAAGTGGTGATACCAGTTAACAATGGTTTTGCTGTGTTTTTGACTTCTTATATTGCATTTCAGATGACCAAATTAAATTTAAATGACTTATTTCTATCCTGTGAAGGAAAAGGAGGTAATAGCGCAGCCTTTTCTCTCCTTGAAAGATCGTTGTGATAAAAAGGCAGCAGTAGATAAATGTGTTTATTTTATCATTTAAGGATAAAAAGCTTTGTCCTTTGCTTCGGTGGCGGTCGAGAAAGTCTGTGTCACCTCTCGTGGAGATAAATATTGCACGGATCGTGTGTCAGCCTCACATCCTTCCAAATTCTCTTTCTACCTTCTAAAATCTTGCCTGTGCAGCACGCCGCTGCTATTCATTATGATGTGGTTTGGTACATGTTTCATGTTTCTATTTACAAAGCAAAGATGTTTGAACTAATATATGATTTGTGACTGTGGCATTGTAGTAATAGTAGAATAAAAAACATTCACTGGGGATCATATTACAAAAAAGGGGAGATTTTGGCTTTTAAAGAAGAGAAGAAACAAAATGTGTGTAATAAGATGACACCTGAATCTGTATCGTACAGCCAGTTAACATGGAAAGCAATTTCAAAATATTTCCAAATACTAAACTACTATGAGGGACACATATCTTTGTAGAACACTGAAATGTTTTTCAGAGGATATTTTGGTAATATGGGGAGTTACACAGGAAAGCATAGAATATCAGTGGATATGATGTAAAGGATATTTTAGGATTACAGTAACAAAAACTGCTTTTTCTGTAATGTTCTATTCCTTCAAAGTTGTATAAACCACCACGAGACCACCTTTGCTAAGGTGCTCTCTTATGCCTGAATCATCTCAGTACCTGTATTGACAGAATATAATGGTTATAGTTTCAAATTAGAGTTATCTAGTCACTAGGGTTGGGCGATATCATGGTATATCACAACAGTCATAAATGGTGATGGTATTTCAAAATTCTAATCTAATAAACAGCCGGGTTAACTATTTGCCATCATTTATATAGGGGCCTGATAGGTGGTGGGGATAGAACCGTGGTGGGGGAAATAAGGTTCAGGAAAAAATCTTTCAGTAAGAAATTACGCATGACAGTGACTCAGCAATAGCCACACAGAACACATTCTGCTTCATCTGTCATTTTAATACCAGTCGCTTAGAGGATATGAGTCCTTCACTCTAAATGAGTCTCATTTCAGTATCAGTTGCTCCCTCAGACATTCAGTTTTATCATCTACACTTAGTCAGATTTCTCATTTTTCTTCCATGTTTGTCACACTTAAATGTGTCAGATCATCAAACAAATTTCAAAATTAGTCAAAGACAACACAAGTAAACACAAAATGCATTTTTTAAGTGAAGGATTTTATTATTAAGGGAGAAAAAAAT
>JBBJLS010072015.1:0-10678 GCA_037577275.1 Bryconaethiops microstoma
ACACACACACACACACACACACACACACACACACACACACACACACACACACACACACACACACAAATATATATACATATACACATATATGTACACACATCTATATATGAATAAACACATGCAAATATACATATATAAACATGCATACAAAATATTCATATACAGTATATATATATATATATATATATAAAAATCTAAATATATATATATATATTACACACACACACACACAAACTGCTACAGCAAATTGAGTAAGCCCCAGGGCAGTGGATGAAAATAGCACTGTTTTCAACAATTCTTCTGCACATACTGCCGCACCTTCACACACCTCTTCAAAATAATGAAATACGAAATGAAACAAATTTGCTTTCAGCTGTCACTCAAAAACACCTGCAGAAAACAATAACACTATATTTGCATTACAGCACAAGCAAACTGTCCAAATAGTTCCTTCTAATAACAGCTACTCCTCCTTCACAACATGACACACACAAACAAACAAACACACACACACACACCTGTTCTTTCTCCGGAACTTCGTTATTGATTCAGATTTCCATAGAACTTTTTCCATGGCTTTGGCATTTGCAGACCATTTTCAAAAATGTAAAGGTTGTAACAGACATTGGCATTATGTGAGCGTGTATTCAGCAGTTGTACAGTAACTCTCGGAGCCCCGTGGAGGTGTTGTGTGTGATTTCTGTTCCTGACAACTGACAGAAGCCCAGCTGGACTCTAGAGGGATGTATTGAGATGTTCCAGAAGGTCTAGAGTAACGTTTCCTTTCTCATAATTGATCCCACTCACCGTAAAACAAAACATGATTGGTTGATTCTGTCAATTCCGAATGACATTGGAATTTAGTTTAAGGTGGAAGACCTTCAACCCACCCACTGAAGGCCCGACCAACGGGAGAGCAAGTTTCAAGTCAAGTCACGTCAAGTCGGTTGGTTTTATTGACAATTCTACCATATACACACAGAACACAGTGAAACCATACAACGTGCCTCCAGGACCATGGAGCAACACAAGAGCAGAACAGAACTGAACACAAGACCACAAGTCCAGACAGGACAACAGAGTGTGCATGAAAAACACAATCGCAACAGTACAATTAGACAAGACAACAGTCAGTGCAATCAAGTTTGGGATGTCACAGAGATGACAATTACCTAAACAGTTTGCCGCTGGACATTTTTACAGGGATTTTCCCAAAATCAAAAAGCAAAATAAAATTATTGGCACAATACAAATAAATCAGGTTCTTCTCTGAAGGCCCTGAAGGTTTCCCTGTGGTGGGCGGCCAGTCAACAGAAGGGTTTAAGTGATTTCGTAATAAATGACGAAACAAAACAACCACTGCGTTCTGAACCCACACCAACGTTCTGCCTTTAAGTGAGAAATCAAAACACGAACATTCTGGCAAGTCAAAAAGTTGACTTTAATCAAGTCGAAACAGCCATTTCCACTGTTCCTGCCAGTTCTCCAGAACTCCAAGGCACAAACATCTACATCTCTGTAGAACTCATGCTTGTTGAAGCGTAGGAGTTGCAGCTGTATGTTTCTCGGGGTGTGTCAACACATTTATCACACATTTAATAGTCACTGAGGCCTCTCGTCACGGTATTATGTAAACCTGAGGCTTATGAAGCTGACGAAACTGCAAAAAGATTGACACAGAGTCTAATCTGTCTTCTTTTAAAAATCTGTCTTGGATAACTCAACCACACAAAGCACCTGGTAATGGTCAATTGTGTTGACAATGGTCAGTCGCTAAAGTCATTTGTTTATAGACTAGTTTCTTTAACTGGTCAGGGAGTTGGAGGAAATACACTGGAATGCAAAAGGTTGTGTCCCCCCAGGAAAATGAAATGTTTGGCTTATTTCCTAAGTGAAAATAAGGACGCGTCCTCTCCCAGACGCAAACTTGAACGTGGCATTTTTTTCTGCTATACTTCAGCACTTAAATTGTATTTATTGAGTTGAAGACAAAAATTTGACAATTAAAAAAAAATAAATCATGAAGGTAAAATATATCAAACAAAACTCGGCTAAAACGTTCATCACTGGCTCAAAGCTGAAGCTCTGCTGCAGGGCTGCGTGTGTGGAAGAGTTGGACGCTCCACTTCACCTCCACAAAAAGGAGCGAACAAACCACAAGTTCTAATGTGAATGAAAAGACAGTGCTAGTGTTAATGTCTAGGTTTTCAATAAACCCTTTGAAATGTTTTACTATATTTTTTGGTCTGCAAAACTCGGATTAGCGTAAAAAGGTTACGTTACATTTACAAAATAAAAGTAGTAACAAAAAAAATCTATATTTATCAATAGTTCTGTCTTAATTTATTCATTTTTTAAAAATTGCTTATCATCCGAGCCCTAGTTTGGATCGATGTAAAATATTGCTGTTGTTCCTCTGACTTGTTTATTGAGTGTTGGCCTGCTTCAACAACAGTTAAACAGTTAAATGAAGTCATTATTTTTCAGTTAAGACGGCCCTTTTAACAACGTACAGATGATGACACAAGCATTTCAACTGCATGAATGCGATGCCAAGCGGCAACCCAGGCACTAGCGTAGCGACACAAAGGTCAGTCAGATCAAAGCAGCTTTCTGCTAGATTTAAAGATCAAAACCAAGCGAGGCACAAACATGATTAAAAAACATAACCACACCATAAAACGTCGAGTGTGTGAACAGTTGTCACACTCTGTACACAGAAATTTAAATCACAGCTCATGAAACAAGTTCAAAGTGAAGTTCTCTGCTCAGTGGCCCGTGTGAGCTCAAACCCAGTTCAGGAGGGATTTGAAACTGGGGCAGAGTAACCTGCAGTTGAACTTTCAGTCACTCCAGGCCATAAAGAGGACTGAAACAAATATAGAACTGCAGTTAGAAACTTCACCCGCTAGACATTGGCTACCACAGTACAGGCAGATAGAGCACAGACATGGGAACTTGGACTTGCAACTCTCTCAACTCCAGACTGGTCAGTCATACAAGCACACAAGGTCATCCTCGACAGGAGGCTGCGAAACTGGGTTGCAGTGATCATTAATCACATAACAGGTTCAGCTCAAATGCTAATACATCATTAGATTCACAACTGAAGAGTGAAGACTTTACTTGGAATCATGCCTCAGAGGCTTGAGTTGAACACAAATCTGGTCTTGTACCTCAGTGACTTATGATTCGACTCAGACTTACCACACAGACTCGAGACTTTACTTGGTTTTGCACCTCAAAGACTACTAATTTGACTCAGACTCTTACCTCAAAGACTCAAGATCTGACTTGTCCTGTTGCCTCAGAGAGTCAAGATTAGACTTCAAGTCTTAACTTGGAGTCACAAGACTTGACTTGTACCAGTACCTCAAGAAACTCAAGACTCAACTCTGAATTGCATCTCAAAGACTCAAGACTCGACTTGGACTCCCATCTCAGAGAGTCAAGTCTCGAGTCTTAAGACTTCAAGGTAAGAGTTGAAGTTGAATCTTGACTCTCTGAGGTAGAAGGACAAGTCAGATCTTGACTCGTACCTCAAGAGAATCAGTTTCAACATGAGTGGGCACTCAATAAAACACTGTGAAATAATAATAATAAATAAAAAAAACAGTGGTATTTACGATTTTAAGTTTAAGATTTAAATCCAAAAATGAATAAAAGTGATTTATTGTGATGTTTCTGAACTGTCCATGATACCACTTCGCAGCTGTACTGCAGATAACAAGACCATTTAAGAATTTCAACCTGTTTCTGTAAAAACGTGCAATTTCCAATCTGAAAGTTTTTGTAACATAGTATTTATTTTAGTATTAACACTCACCATCATGTAATGCAGAAGTCAAAAATGTGACAAAAAAGAATAAAAGTGTCAGTTTATTTTGATAGAAAACAGAATCATCTTGCAAAAATACAAATGCATTGTTTTAATGGAGCTTCATTCACCCTTTACTGTCTACAAGAATAACTCTGTACATGCAGGTATCAAGTATTCTGATAAAAATGACTGTTTCATCAGCGTTTGATTGGTCAAGCTGAAACACACTATTGCTACAAAAATACATCAATACAAAAATAAATCAATATCAATTACAAAAATCATTTTGCACTCAAGAGTTACAAAAGACCTAAGAAGGCATTTCAGCTAAAGTGTAGTTTCACGATTCAGGTTTGTGAACAAAATTTGTTGCAAATGCATAGATAATTTTCTTTTTTTTGCATAAAATGAAGCATAGTTTGTTGAAGAGAAACACCAGAGTTGAAGAAATGATAAGAAGTACAGCCAGAAAATTGGACGATTAATAACTAAGAGATTTTTGCCTTCACTGTCCTCACTGTAGAGAAGATCGTCAGCACTTTTTAGATCAAAGCAGAAGACAAAAACTTCAGTAAATTACATTTCCCACTTTGACCGGATCGACACTGTCAGTCAGTCCAGTCAAATGGTGGATCTGGAAAGAATAAAAAACTCACTGCAGACTAATTCAAAAGCTACGTTCTGGTGTGGGGCGAATCTTCCACTGTGGTGTTATTATTGCTCTGAAGTCCTTAAAGATGCATAAAAAAAAACAGTACAGAAAGTCCTTCAACACAATTAAACAAGTTTTGTTCTTCGTACCACGGTGAACACAGGGCAGGCTGGTTTAACACGTAAAGTCGTGCAAAAAGTTGAACATCCCTGGTCAAGTGAGTTTTTTTTTGTTGATTTTCTGAGTGTAAATGAGCTCCCACTCTCCACAGAGAACACACCCCTGCACATCCGAACAGGACACATCTCTTAGTCACGTTCCCACCTGCACCAATAAAGTCTAACCGCCTCCTGTAAAGCTTAACTGGCATCAAACACTTAACACAGTCTTAACAAATCATTTAATTTCTGCAGAAATAATATGCCAGTGACGGTCATTTGGCCTGATTTCATTATTGGTGTTATATTCCCAACCAACAAAGAGAGGCGGGGCCATCCTACCCACCCAGAGAGAACGAAGTCAGTGAAGCTCTTTTGGACCCTCAGCAATGGATGTCTGAAGCACCAACAGGATCGGAAGCATTTTACCTTATTTATTATAGGCAGAGGCACCACTGGGAATGTGACTTATTTGATCCATTTCTTAATATGTATATGTGCAGATTATTAAGTGATCTTTGTCATTTTACTCAGGCTGTTCACTCATTTCCAGGATTCTTTCACAGGTGGTGTTCAAACTTTTGCATAGGATTCCTAACCGAACATCCTCTTCTTGTCTCTAAACTCTACAGGATAATAATTATAAGTATCATTATATACGGAACAAAAATGACGCTACGCATAAAAAGAGTATTAATGTTTGTGCTCAGTTTTAAGTCAAAAAGTCTTCATCTATGTTTGTCGGCTCCGTCACAAAGGATCTGTTTTATAAAGAACCTGGACGGAGAAGATCAGCCGAGGGGTCTGGCTTCTCATGTTGTGCACTGGAGCTATGAGGCTTAGGCAGCAGTCTAGTAATGAAGGTTTACTCTCTTACTATCAACTAGCACTGCATGGACTCCAAATTGGGCCAAACCTACAGTCAACAGTCACGCTTGGAGACAATTCCGTTTGGAATCAATGATCAAAAGCAATTCTGGCAGCAGACGAGAGCATAAAATGAGCCCAATTTGATAAAATTGTACAACCACACAGTTTACAAATAATTAAGACACTAGGAAGCTGTAAATAAAAAAAAGAAATTTCAGATGCATCCACAACGACTGACAGGGCTTTGGAAGATTCCAACGTGACTGAGAACGCTGTTCAGGACGAAAAGTAATATCCAGAATTCATCAGTATTCAATGGAGGACAGATATAATTTTTTTTTTTTTTTAAATCCACCAGATAGATGTTTACAGTAATTACTGAAATACTGCAAATAAAGTATATGAAAATAACTTTTAAGGGGAATCATTTATATACAAGAAATCCACATTGAGGACTTTACTGGATATAAAAAATATGGCAAGCAAGTTGTGACCTTTTGTTCATATTTACAGACAACAGTGTGTCATCCAGTGTCTGAAACCACATAAGCAAGTCTATTACAGATTTAGTAACTTGACGCAGGTTGAGATTGTTCCGTCGCTGCGATTAGTCTCGTAGCTCCAGGGTAAAAGCTAAAGAAGATAACTTAAGACACCAGATGTGTCTTGGCTGATTGATGGCAGTGAGGAGAAACTAACACTTTGAGCTCCTTTGTCAGGTGTACAGTGCCTTCACAGTTCTCCATTTCATATGAAATGTAGTCTTATTTCTGGAATACTACTATTGCAGTTTTGTGTATCCCTGGTGTAAACACACCCTTCTCCCTACCTCATAAAAGGTTCACCTCTCTGTAAGCCGAATGGAATGTGGCTCCATAGAAACCTGGTTTCTACCGACTGATCGTTATTCCATAGTGTGTCTTTGGGCAGTGGATCTCTATACAGCTGCTACACTGCTGTCAATTTTTCCATTATATCATCAGTGCAAGTTTTCAATATTTAATATTCTCAGTGTTTTCTTACATTAAGCCATATGTTTTCATAATGAACTGAGGATTCTTTTTTCAGTTGGTACTATTATATTAAACTGACTCCTAATTCTTTACATAGACTCAATATAATCTGTTTATTCCTTGTCTTTAAAAGTCGCACCCTCCATCACAGGATTACATGTAAACAGATACCAGATTCTCTGACAGGCAGGGAAGCTCCGGCACCCTTTTTCCAAATCAGTGTGGGAAGACTGCACTAGAAATACACTCCCATTTACGAGCTATAGTTGATCAGATATGTAAGTGCTAAAATGTCTTAAATATGCAGGTCCAGAAGAAATCACAGCAGATTTCAAATCATTACCTATGTTTCCTCTGCATCTACAGCCTTTATCACTACTACAGCAGTCTGGATCTCCAAAACAAACTTAATTTTTGTCCATAATTTGTCCTGATTAGCTCTCCTCATCTTATAATGTCCAAATTACAGACGATGAAGCGCCGAATGCATACTTGCACCTGCAGAGCTACAAGGCAAATGTGGGAAATTTTGCCTTGTAACCCGTCAAGTTTCATGCGTCATCGATTTTCTAAGTGAAAACAGGTTCACACGTCGTCCACAGGGACATTAAACATGTAATTTTATCATAAATGTTAGTGATTCATTTGCATTTTATGTTTAAAATATGTTGAATTCCTCAGCTTAAGAGTAATTGCATTAAAATATGAAGACCTGTGTTCTCTGCAGTGTTTTTTCACTTATAAAACCAATCACGTGACCATGGGCGCACAAACTTACGCACACAACTGTACCAGAGCTGACATTAATGTATTACCGGCTCTGTAGATCCAAAAGCATGAATTCAAAAGCTGTCTGGTACTGTTTGAACATCTGTGTCATGAACCAGTGAAGATGTCCTAATCACTGCTCTGCTGTAACAGTTATTTCTTCCCAGCTCCATTCATCCCGGGAGCCATCAGAACATCCTCTCTCGGCTCTCCACTCCCTGCGTCTCTCTCTAGCAGGAGCTGGTCTGTAGGTTGCTCTCGGTGAGAATGGAGGCGATGCTGGAAGGGTCGTACAGGCCTTCGTCATCGTCATCCTCCGAGCTGAAAGCTGAAGAGTCCATGGAAATGTGTCTGGCCTGCTGGAGCTTCCTCCTGAGAATTGAGCAACAGAACAATAACTCAGCGATCACATCTCTCACCTAGATTTTAAACAAGTCATGAAAATCAGGACAAAGCGTAAGCTGTCTATACTGATCGAGACGGTCACAAACTCAACCAATGAAGCACTTTGTTAACTGTTCATGACATTTACTGCTGAAAGACTAAGGAGGAGAAAAAGGAGAAGAAGCAGGAAAAGAAGATGAAGAAGAATGAGGAGGAGAAGCAGGAGAAGGAGAAGAATAGGAAAGGAAAAAATAATAATCAAAATAATAATTTAATTAAAAATATTAAAAACAATTTATCAATAATCAATTTATACCGGACCTATTAAAATATCAGCTATGTATAAGTGCAAATATCAGTTCTGTATAAGCACGTTTTAATAATACAAGCAAAAACAAAGTAATAAACAAAGTAATAAATACTTTGTAGTTTAACGTAAATACAAAACAGACAGAAATAGAACAAAAATGGAAGATATGATAAAATTAAATATTTGATAGATATTTTATATGAAAGATCAACTTCTTAAAAGGGTTTATTGAACTGCCTTAAATGACCCTCCATAATAAAAACCTCTTCTGAAAACCACAAATGAAAAACACTTCTGGTTTATATCAGGTTTGCACTGTTAGTTCTTCCCTGACTCTAGCAAGGCTAATGTGATCAAGCAATAGAAGCCCATAGTAATCAGTTTAGATGCCTGAATCATCACACACTCACCTCATATCTTAACCCTTAAGTATCTCAGACTTGCCCATGTGGTTTCTGGTTCTGTAGGACATGGTCGACTAAACTTTGGCCTGAGGTGAGTCCCAACCCATCTCAGAAAGAGTGTGTGTGGTGAGGACAGTATAAGCTTGAGATAAGCAGCATATGTCAGTCTAATCTGAGTGTAAGACTCATTATGGTGGTGTATTTGTGCTGCATGGGAAAGTAAAGACCTTAAGAGCTTAGAGCTGTCAACAGTCTGGACAGTCCGATCTCAGGGAAAACACTGACCTCTACAGGACTGCAGTGGAACTACTGCAAGACTTGATAAATAGGGGACTAGGCTGCTTATATTTCTGTTATTGATGCCTTGACTGATATTGATTACTATGTTTGCAAATGATATGTTTGCAAAAGAGTCTGTTAAATGACTGGAAAGTGGGTGTGGCCTAAATCAGAAATAAGTAATGTGATAGCAAAAGGTACTTACTGACCGCAACAGACCGAAGAGTAATCAACATTATCTGAAAAGTACTTTTCAGACAGCCAATCAGCGGCCCAGATTTCAGAACAAGCATGCTTATTGGCTTACTGATGCTGATATAAACTGACTATTCAGCTATTAAAATTTGGTACTGAATGACTGAAATTGCTTTTAACAAGACTTTTCCACTTAATTCGCTACCACTGTAACAATTCTAATGAGGTTTCTCTAGAGCAGGGCATTTCATTTTAGTCCACTCGGAATGTCTCTGTTTAGACAGATTTGTAAAGAGCCTCTGAATGTCTGGCCCCGTGCTGCTCCTTAGTTCAGGCTGAAAAGTGGAACGGTGCTGTACTGGACAGTACTGAACTTTCGAACAGTGCTGTGTATGTGTGTATGAGTTCTTTTAAAGCTTCCATAGCTCTGAAATGGCAACACCAGATGTCTATCAGTCTCAATGACGTTATTGCATAAAAATATTAAGAAAGTCTGAGACAGTCAGTCAGGAAGCTTTAGGGAAACATACTTCAGTTCATTCTCCAGCGCTGTAACTCGACTCTGGAGAGCCTCTTTCTGTTCCATTTGCTCCTCCATGTCTCGAACTGCTTTCCTCCGTACGCCGTCCAACCGCTCCACCTCTCCCTCGCCTTCGTCCACCTGCCTCTTCAACGCCTTCACACGCAGAGCCAGCTGCACAGACAACTCTCATCAGTGTAACAGTAAGATTGAAAAGGAAAAGATTTATATTTATACTCAGTCTTGCGGGGCTGGATGTGATCCCAGAAGAGGAAACAGTTAAACCAGAGTACAGTCTAGCATTAGAGGACATCACTAGAGGGGAGGTAGCGGCCTTGTGGGTAAAACGCTTGCCTGTGAATCCGATGACCATGAAGTTGCAAGTTCAAAAATAACGCTGTGCCCGAAGGTGGGTAACCACCTGCCCACTAATATCTTCTAATGCAAAAAAAATGACTGCACTTTAAATGAAGGGTTTTCCCATTGAAATTTTAACCCATGTAATGTCTTCTCCAAACACACTTGTATGTTTTAATGAGACCATGTTTTAGTTCTGCCAGCTAAAAACCAGGGTACTACTGACAGGACAATGGTGACATGTGCACCTACTCGCAGATTTAATTATAAATGTGTGATTAGTCCAGTAGTTTGAGACAACTGACTTGGATGGTCTCAGTTGCAAAGTTGGTTGCATTTTTTGAGAGTCTTGAAATGTTAATACTTCTGCTCAGGTATATTTTTTAAGGAAAGTTCACATTGCGTTACTTCCATTTCTTTAGAGTTCCTGAATTAATTTCTAAGTTTAATTTAATCGTTTGCCAACAAAGCATACTTTGAGCTTCTGGAGGCACTGAATGGGTGTAGCTATGTCGTACCTGATCTCTCTGCTCAGAGTGCTGCTGTCTTTCTTCATCCAGTGTGATGTTCAGCTCTTTCAGTTTTCTCTCCAGACGCCGCTGAGATGACAGCGCTGAGTTTCTCTCCCTGCAAAACACACAGGGGCATGATATAGGTATCATATGTCTAACGGAGACAAATTTCAACATTCACTGGGGATACAAGCCTAGACCTTCCATACTAGGTTTAAAAAGTGCACAGTGGCCTTTTTGTCTCTGAAGTCCATGGATTTGTGAACCTCCACATGTCTCCTGAGTGTTTTAGAGCCCCGGAAAAAAATAAGACAGCACAGCAATTTATTTTTCAATCTGCGTCTCTATGAGTGACAACCGTTCCATGCCAGTGTCTGTTAAATTCCTACACAAGCACCTCATTCTGCTTTATGAGGTACTGATTACTGATCACCTG
>JBBJLS010072016.1:0-10676 GCA_037577275.1 Bryconaethiops microstoma
ATAAAATCTTCAAAATCATGATGTCTACCTGCGCCTGTGCCTTCAACACCCTGGTTTAAGCCAGTAACCGTGACAGAATGAATCCAATGAAATGCTCTGGAAAAGTCTAGTCTAAAATAGCACACATTCACACTGTGCCATGTTGTTTACTGCATTAGAACAGTTTGAGCCTGAAAGTCTGCTTTTAGATGCAAATTTTATGTGAAGTGCTACAGCACTGGTAGTGTTTTTTAACAGGTTTCAACTGATAGCCAAGGTTTCACTATCCATATCAGTAATATTAGCAATCCATAAGCAATAAAATATTTACACTTGGCAGTGTTGGGAATGGTCAACTGACTATGTCCACATTAAATGTGTTAATGTTGAAATACATTAACACATTTTCTGCAGGTAATATGCCACTTTTGTTTTGTTGCTCTTGTACTTTCTTGTATTATTCTTCTTCGTGCTTTTGTGTACTTTTGTAGTCTTGTGTCCTTTTTTTGTTCTTGGGATTCACCATGATCCTTTCACTGCATACTGTGCGCTTGACTTGACTTGATTTGACTTAGGTTTATTCCAGCTCGAAATACTTTGGCCAGAAGGATTCTGGACCAACACATTTGAGACATATATGCAGACCTTTTCCACTAAGAAGTTGTTTGCTTCCATGCTATCTTCCTAATTTCATTTATTTGCTGAAAACTGGGATAACTATTGAAATTGCTGGTAAAGGTTCCTTGTTATTAACAATTCTACTTTGCTAATTGTTGCCAAATCTCTACTTCGACAAGTGCCACAACTGTTAGACAAAAAACGATGTGAACCTGTTATGGTAAGTGAACTTGAATGATATAAAAGAAGCACAAAATCAATTACCAATGGAAGTGGTCATTAACTTTTTCAGTGGTCATTATCTAGAAATATCAGACACATGAATGTTGGGATGGCCTATTTATTTCAATGTGGCTTTCCACAGAGTTTTGAGGAACTTATAATAATCTGGAGATACAAGGTTTTGTCCCAACAGCAGCAATAATACTTAAAATCTGAAGGATATTTGAGTTGGAAAGTGTTGATGTTTCACTTCGGAAATGTCATGACCTCTTTCAAAGTTCACACCTGCTTAAACAGCCACCTGCTATTTTTCGCTTCATTAACTCTCTCTCTCTCACACACACACACACACACACACACACACACATACATACACACACACATGCAGTCCATGTGTAATCAGCCATGCAGTAGTCCTGCCCAGCAGCTGGTCTGAGCAAGCTAATGCTGCGTTTCAGCTCCTCACACCACACATTTATCTGAGGGGTTCCTCAACCAACCGTTTGTATAGTCAGTTTATACACACAATCAGAGCCATCCTGACCCTCATCTGACATCACTGACCTCCCCGAGGAAACTCCCCCTAGGAATTCCTACTTGAAAAGTCAAGTTGGAGTTCATAAGAGTGGTTGCCATGGGTTATAAATAAAATAATCCCTGATGAAGACATTTGGGGGTGTGGTTTTAGGGTTATTATGGGTGTGTGTGTGTGTGTGAAGGGAAAAAATAATCTCTGGCATATTGTTTAGAATTGTGTTACGAAAGAAAATATTTTAGTTATTGTTTGAGTCACTAAGAACTAGACAAGAGTGGAGACCTGTTGAAGATCCTTTGGTCACCTGTTGAATATCCTGGCCATGAGCCTCAGATAGCCCTGGTCCAATTAAAGCCCTGGATGTCATAACAGTGTTGAGGAATCAGGCTATTTATGGTAAAAAGCACAATAATAACAGAAATTCTTAGTTTTGGGGGTAAATATTGTCTTTTCTGATGTATAGAATAGAGTGTGGCTGAGGCTGTGTCAAATCTGGGGATAGAACACTTCACCTTGATATGTTTGAATGGGTTACACGCCTCCCAACACACACACACACACACACACACACACACACACACACACACACACCCCACAGTACATTGTATGATGCCAGAGAAAATCAAGTTTCTGACCTGAGTGGACAAAGTTTCTTTGTTCATGGTTTTTGTAGTTTGTTTATTTATTTCTGGAATCTCTCTGGTGTGGCACGTAGGAGGAAACAATTTTTTTTTCTAACTCTGGCTTCCAGTCAATTCTTAGATAATTATTCATATCCTTTAGATGATTTACGGCCAAAATGCAGGTCATTACCACTGATCCGAGACCCTCTCCAGGTTACGGCTGTTATAATACACCAGCATTGCTCACAGCATCCTAACACTCTAAAGTGGTCGTATTGCAGAAGCGGAATAAGTTAATTGCCTCTTGGCTCCAGGATGATGTTTTAAGTCCCTTCAGTGCACTCTGCATTTATTCAAGCAAAATAAAGAAAGACAAAAAGTTAAACACTGGAGCAGAATGTAGCATTGAGTCTGGACAAACATTTGTGGCCTAGGGTCTTACATATAATGTGTCCATGTTTAGTCAGTCCCTAAACATTTTTGCAACACTTTTGATGATATTTGGCATTGATATAAACGAAAAATGCAATGCAAAACAAATGAAGTGAAATTCCTTTTGTAGGTTATTGCATAAATGTAGGTTAATTACAGAAATTACATTCCAGTAGTATAGCAAAATCACATTAATGACGAGAGAGAGAGAGAGAGAGAGAGAGACTGGATCACTTTGATGGTGAATACGTGCGGCCTCGGTTAAGTGTAGCATGTTGGAAGAAGTGAGAATAAAGCACAGAAACTGCCCATTCTTCTTTCAACAATAATCTCTCTCTCTCTCTCTCTCTCACACACACACACACACATCCATTTTACATCCATCACCATTACTGTCCTCTTGGAAGAGGGGCAGCTCGTGGTCTGGTGGCCCTGTGATCAGGGAGTTAGGGAGTTGGCCCTGTGATCACAAGGTTGTGGGTTTGAATCCCAGGACAGCTAGTGTCATCACTAAGGTGCCTGTAGGCAAGGTACTGTCCCCACACACTGCTCTCCGGGTGTTCCTCGTTCATGGTAGCCCCTGCTTCACTGGGTGAATGGGCTAAACGCAGAAAAAAGAATTTCACATTGTTCACACTGTGTGCTGTGGTGTGTTGACTATAAGGGGCAATTTTACTTCATTTATTTTTTATTGAAAAGCGATCTCTAGGTCTAGATTTGGGTTTTTATGCTCCTTGTTCTGTGTTGCCCTTTCCATATTCTGAAATCCCAAGTTCCTGTGTTTGCCACTTCATATTTTCCCTGGTTCCCAGGTGCCCTAATTCTCATATTCCCTAGTTCTCATTTCACATGTCATTTAGTTCCCATAGATTTTGTGTTCACTATCTCCCAAGTCCTATGTTGCCTTATGGTCCCCATATTCCCTTATTTACATGTTATTTATTAGTTCCCTACTTTTCAAGTTCTGTGATTCCCTTTTTCCATGTTACCCAGTCCTTACCGTCCCTATTTTCTCTGTTTCTTAAGTTCCAAGTTTATCTGCGATTCCACCGAATTTAGGAAGTACAAAACAACTTAACTATATCAATAATAATTCCAATTTTAAATCATCATGAAGTGCAAACAGAACATTTCTTTGCACACATTTTGACCATCTTGATCAATATCCTGACTCTCACCGTCTGTCTCTTCTCTCCATCCACGAGTGCAGGGGCGGAATGAGGCTTCATCCCATATGCTGCCTTCCCTTGCTTCCTGACTGATCGAAGCTGAGGAACATAACCAGACGTGCCGCAGCCAAACAAGCTGCAAAACAGTTGCTACAGAGCATAGCAGTCAGTAGTGTGGCATGGCAACACTAGTCCTGAGCTCACCTGTTAGTAATGAAAATGGTGTAATGCTCACTGCTGTCACATTAATCACCATAATAATGCAGAGCGGCTGTGATAAATTATTATAATAACAAAGCATGTGTGTAGTCAAACAAGGCAACACTGACTGGAGCATCTGGTATGAAGACAAAGAAGGGAAAATCAAACAACAGATTGCATTATTATACAGTATATGAGAAATTAAAATGCCCACTGGACTGTAGTCAAATATTGGAATGGTCTTAGCAATTTGGTTCATTTAAATATGAAGAAGTTGCTCCGTTTCCTAAGAGTCAAACTTCTAATGGAAATAGGTTAGTGTACTTTTTATTCTATAGTGTTGTGTTGTATAGCTTTTATTATATTGCTTTTGCTGCTCTTACCTAGCACTTTCTGCCATAGCAATGCTAATTTCCCACTTGTGGGACTAATAAAGGTTTATCTTATATAAACACAACTATAATAGATGCATTACAATTATTTCAATTTAATAAGCTCATGTTTGATGCAGATTTCTGGACAAAATATTTTTGGTAATAAACATAACTGATGGTCCCTTTGGAGTATTTTAGGTGCTTGAGGTTTGCTGTCATCCAGTCTTCAAGCATGACTACATATCCCAAAGCTGTATAAACTTAAAAGCCAATAACAATAACAATGTCCCCTCTATTTGTTATATTCCATTTTAATGACTCTTCAGTTTTGTACAACACAGACTGTATTCTATTAATACATAATAAATCATTTCGCACATAAATCATATATCACCTTTGGAGGCAAGGCGGACTTTATGATGACATCCATTTAAAACTGTGATTGATGTAAAATCTTGACAAATTGAATCCCACAACACAAACCTCTCATAGTGTTAAGACAGTAATGAACGCTGATTATGAGCTTTCATCCAGAAAGACTGAGGCAGCAGTCTGAAGGTACAGCATACAAAGAAATTGGGCAGAAAATGAGTTGCGTTTTAGCTCATGAGTAGGAGATTTATGGAGGTCAGAACATGCACGTAAGAGAGTGGAAACTAGAGTACAATGGAACTTAGGTGAAGAGGAATAAGTAGAAAACATAAAAATAGATGTATGAAGTATAGGAATTAAGTTTTTGGTATTGGGGAACAAGAGAATGAGGGAGCACGGGAACTAGGGGACATGTAAAGTAGGAGACATTATTAGGAAGTTAAGTGGGAAGGAGCTTGAAACTTGGGACACAAAATTAGTCAGGCCTAACAATCCTAAAGGAAACAGCACCCAGGAACATAATAACTAGGAGTCAAAGGCCAGAAGGGCAAAAGCACACTTTAGCCACTGCACTAAATAAAACAGGAACTATCCAAACCAAGATATAACAAGACACAGGTGGAGCCATGGTTGAAACAGAAGTTCCAGAACAAAGTCCCAGGGCAGACTCGGGGTGTACTCACATTTGGCGGTCCGCCCCAATGACTGAGCACGTTTGACCCCCCACAATCTAGGGTAATCACTTCATACTGGGCTCTGGATCTGGATACGAACACGGAACTTTTCTGTTTAACAAACATGACGACAAAGGGATTTCGTTGGTCTCCAGGAGAGGTGCTGTGTTCATGGGAAATTTGCGTCGATGAGAATGTAAAGTAACAAAGGGACACAAAACACGAGAACTCAGAGATATTTGGTGAAAGTGGCAACTATTTTCACGCTCATGGACCAAAGAATCATCGAATAATGAAAGGAAAACTAAATCTGTGGGTGTAAATCTGGACGAAAAGAATAAGGAGAGAGAGATGTGATGATGTAAGCATGCTCAGGTCCAGAACATTAAGTCCAATGGCCAGCGGGGGAATGGTGGAACAATTGTGATTGGTGACTGGGATTGGAACAGTTGTGATTGGTGACTGGGCCTAGTGCGAGTACACCCTTGGAGACAATGCAAAAAAACCCACCTGGACCAAATCAAATGTTACAGTTCTCATCTGATGGGTAAAATGTGTTGCTGTGTGAGAACTTGTTAAAGCCAGAAAGTGTATTAGAACCAGCTGACACATTTGAACCCTTTCACCATTGCACAATGCACCTTCCCTTGCCAGCAACATCATGTGTTCTTCATCCTAAACTTATAAATGATGTCACCGCCTCTTATTGCTCCAAACCAAACAACGTTTCAGCAGAGGACTACAAGGGCTGCATAGTCAGACATTTTCAAGCATGAAGTTCAAGGCTGTGTCTTTGGCAATGCTAGATGCTAAGGCTGCACTGGATCCCCTTCCATTTTCAGTAATAAAGAAAAACAACAAAATCACCTAGAGAGGTGACATTTTTTCATAACAACTAAGCAAGTGTGGTTTGTTTTTTGACTGTTTAGTTAAATATGGCAATGTTGATGCACACATCTGGTGTGAGAACACAGAAGTGAAAATGAAGACGGTTTAGAAAGTATGCAATCCTGAGGTCCTTGAGAAAAGTATTTTTAAAAAGGTATTTATCTGGGTATACGCACACAGAAAACGCATAATATTAAAATAAATACAGAAAATAATGCAATAGGATGTCACGTTTCCCCTTCATTCCCAAATGAGGGTAGGCGCGTAGGCAGACATCCATTTCAAGTAACTTTTATTTATATTAAAAACAAAAGGCATGAGGGCCAGAAACCAAAACTCAGAGTGATCAACAAAAGGAGACTGGAAAACACAAACCAACATAGTATGACGGTTGACCAATAACTAAGGTCCACACTAAACGAACTTAAATACCAAACACAAAACTCTAGAAACCAATCAGAACACAACTCTTTTTCTCTGAGCACACCGGCCAGCTGAATCACATAATAAACAAAATAAAAACCCGGTGTGCTCAGGATTTCAAAATAAAAGACCCCAAAACCAAACAAAAATAAAGAACAGAAAAGAGCAGCTTCTAGCGACTGCTGACAGGACCTGACATAGGAATGATGTGGTTGAGTTTATTTGTTTAACAAATTTAGAGCCTCTCATAATAGCACTCCAGTCAGTTTGGCACCTTTATTCATTTAAACCAGGTGTACTGTTGTATTCAAAGGGAACCTGGAACTAAAGTCCTTAAAAGTTTCCTTAAGTGTCTAAGACTTTTACACAGCACTGTATAAATAAATTAATTCCACCTAGACTGGGGTCAACAGTTTTGTCAACTTATTTGGGAAAATTATGAAGAAAATGAATAAAGCTGCTTAACTGCTGAAATGAGGATGTTTTTTGTTTTTCAGGTTGGTATATAAATAGAAAAGAAAAAAAAAAGAAAAGAAAAGAAAAAAACTGTTGTAATGCTAATTTCTGTTAGAAGTTTTTTAGCACTGTTTAAATACTGTTTACATGGTTTACATTTTTTAAAAAAGGTTTAAATGAACATTTTTTGTCGATTATAAATTAAACACAAATTACTAAAGCTGGTAAAAGCTGATTTACCTGAAGCTTGGGACAGACACACGTAGTTTATTACTAGTCCTTCAGCGAGGAGTACTGGCACATTGTCACCATCTGACAGAACTCACTGGTTGCAAATCAAAGCATGATGAATGATTTCACTATCACTTCCTAATATGGTTGGGAGTAATGTGACAGGGACTTTAAACCAAAGCCTAATGGAGCAACATGCTTTGGCATATATCCGCCTAGAAACCATGAATGAAAAGAAAAAGGATATCTGATTCTGATCTGAACTCTGTTTTAGAAATTGACATCATTGTTGCCAACAATACTTCAGTAATGAACTAATGACATCACTGCAGTTATTGCAGACTCTGGAGGTCCTTAGGGTCCTGGAATATGGAGAAGGTTAACTAGACGATCTTAAAACAGCATTTGGAAAATAGCTGATGAAGCATCCAGGGATGTATATTACTATATTATTAAGATAAAAGAAAGCTTTACTAATAAAACATTATAGTCCATTAATAAAACAGGCCGTCTGTGGAGTGATGCCAAAACTGGCCTGATTGACCTCATTACCTAGAATGTGTTGCTGTTTTTGCTGCTGAATTTTGCACAAGTTGTATTTTGTGGGTTGTAGTTGTAATCAAAGTATTACAAAGGTTAAGCCAATAGTTTCTTGTTTAACAGCATTAGTGCATTCAATATATCCACTTCCTACAACAGCTGGATTTGTGAGAATTTGATAGTCTATTTTTAGTATTTGCAGCTGCCCTAAAATACAGGATGCTTTTTATTAAATATTTCTTCCTTTTAAATAATCCACCTATTGAACATAGCTTCAGTTGCAAAGTGCCATTTACCAAAAGTAACACATAAAATGTTAGTGTGAGTGGGGTATGTATTTATTATTGCTGCTTGCGCTAGTTATTTAATAGCATTTGCATGAAGCCCCATGGGACCTCACCTTCACTTCTTTCTGTCAGCGTTTCCACGGAAGCGTGAGTGCCCTCCATGCCAGGCTGTGTCCAGGGACAGAGGAAAGAGCATCATGCAGTAAATGCGAACTCAGTGTTTCCATGACGCTTTCACAGCATTTCTTCCCATTTGTCATTCGATCTGTATGAATATTTGCTGCAACATATCATTTATTCTGGAAAACCTTAATTTGAGAAGTGTTTAAGCCATTTTTGCTGGCTCTTTTTTTCAATATAAGATGATACAGTACTGTCACCTTCATAATTGCTGGCACACTTTATGAAACTCCGCTAATATCAATATATTGAACAAACCACACATGAGTGCTATATTTGGCTTAAACTAATAGGTAGGGGTTCCTTAAGTAGCACATTTTTTTGTGAACTATTAGTATTCTGTGAAGCCTCCACTTGTGAGATTAACAGCACCAATGCAATTTCTCTAATGGAGGTCATTTTGTTGAGAGACCACTTCTTCATCCAGTTCCTTGATTTTCTTGGGTCTCCATTCGTGGACTGCAGATTTTTAGTCAGATCTAAATTTGGAGGCTGTGATTTTGTAGGATGAGTCCACAATTAGCTTTCTGAGTCTGGGCCTGAAGCCAAAGATTTTAAGCAACATAGAAACTGGAGACTTGACTAAACTGGGGGTTTCTTGACTTCAGTTTCATTTTCAACAAGTAAAGGGCATGCTTGTTTGGATTTAAATCAGGACATTGAGTGGGTTTTCCTTTTTTAACAAGGCTGGAGAAATTCTTTGGAAGGGAGAATAACAAAATGTGCATTATAGAATTCTACCATTATTACATAAAATAAAGTATAATTACTATTAGAGCAGTCTTCCAGTCTGGCAGTCTCTCTCTTTCTCCACATTTAATCTTTTGATAAAGGTTTATCATCATGTTAACCATCAATAAAACTCTGATGTCTCATTTTTGTATCTCTTTCCAAATCCTAGTCAAGATAATGGTGAAAAGTGATACTTTCGCCCTTACACTCATCACATTATCTCTTTGGGCACTTATTTTGGGATTTTTCTTCCCAGCTCTAATTATTTTTTTTCTGTTGCCATGATCTTCCTTGAAAGACCTGGACATTGCAGATTGCTCCTCTGGTAGTTCTTTCCTCTCTGAGTATTTCCATACTGATGATGACATGATGCTCGATTGCTCTGAAATAGTTCTAACTAGTGTTTCCCTTGATCTTATCTTTCCAGTGGCTTATTTTCAGTCAGAATAAAGGTTTCATCTCGGCACATGATGCAAAATGCAAACTCCCGCAACCAGACCTATGCATCCTCAGCTAGCTGTGTAAACTATTATTTTATTTGATGGAGATAGAATCCCACAGTATGCCTGCCTGTGAAGCTTACTCTGAATGTAATTCATGATAATCTATGATAAGGCCATCAGGGTTTAACAATCCTCATGTCTTGTCAGATGTTTATTCTGAGCCATGACAGATGATACACTAATTTCTTACAACCTTCACCTATTGAGTCCTAATGATTTTTTTTTTTTTTCATGTAACATGTTACATATTATATATTGTTACAATAAAATAAATAGTCTGGACAAACAAAAAAGATATAAATGTCACTATATAGTTATCAATAGCCCTTTTTTAATTGTGCTATGACTGCTTGTTAATTACAGGTATATAGGACTGTTAATTAAGGTATTTATGACTGTTGACCACTAACCATGAATTAAATAACCATTTGTAAATCATTGTTAAACCATTTAGAAAGTGAAGCGCTATCATGCAAACCTCAGTGCTAAATTCCCTCACAGAGTGTGTGACTCCAAAGTACCAGATCCAGCATATTATTTAAGATGAAGAAAACCGAGAGGAAGAATGAGGTAAGGCCAAAGTTAAAGCTAAGTGAAATGCAAACACCTGTCAAGGTTTGGAGGCCTAATGGTGAAATTTGAAACCTCGCCCCAGCTAGACACAATATTTGGGAAATGACAACCAAACTTGTCTGAACCCCACTTGGGATCCACACTTATATTTCTAGCTTCCTTCCTTAAAACAGAAGAATACCTCCAGTCCAGGCTCTGAAGTAGTGATGTGAGCTAGCCTAAAGCTCTGGATGCTAATGAAGCCCGTACAGATTGTGCATCTTCGTCATCACACTGTGGGCTTGTGCATTGTCTGAATGTTAGACAACTTTTTTAATGTGCCAAATGTGTCCAAATGTCCCCTGAAGGGCCTCATTACACCAGACACTTTGACTGTTGGAACATCAGCATGAGAGAGGAAACCTCTGTAGCTGGTAGCCATGTCTCTACTGCTATAACTGTCTCTTTGGTAATTCATTCTCCGTAACTGCGATGACGGAGCAGCAGAATCTATCAGGGCTTCATTAGCATCCATAGCTTCGGGCTAGCTCACTTCACAGCTATGGAGAAGCACACATATGCAATATACTGCTGCTCTCTGCTCTCTATTGTGTGTGTGTGCGTGTGTGTGTGTGTGTGTGTGTGTGTGTGTGTGTGTGTGTGTGTGTGTGTGTGTGTGTGTGTG
>JBBJLS010072017.1:0-10676 GCA_037577275.1 Bryconaethiops microstoma
ACATACATACATACATACATACATACATACATACATACATACACACACACACACACACACACACACACACACACACATATATATATATATGGGTGGTGGCGGACTAGTGTGTAGGATACTTGCCTCTGGATCAAGAGGTCATGGGTTCGAAACCTACCTTCAGCACCACCACTGGGTTCCTGAGCAAGACCCTTAACCCCCAGTTGCTCCAGGGAGAATGTGAGACTGCCCCCTGTAGTCAGGGAACGGAAGTCGCTTTGGATAAAAGTGTCTGATAAATGCCGTAAAATGTAAATGAAAAAAATAAATAAATAAATAAATTATATATATATATATATACTGCAAAGAGACACATCAGCGTACAGTTAATCTCTTTTTCGAACTTATTCTCACTTCTTTACTTGCGTTCCCAGGTCTTAATTTGAGCTTCAGAATACAGACACGTTTCTTCTCCTTTATCTGCTTTTTTTTCAACAATGACATTTCAAAGACAGGCTTGATATAGGCTACTTTGCTTCTGCTGATACACAATACTACATATATATTAAGCACAAGAAGAATTCCCTTTAAATTATTACAAAATATACAGTATTGTTCTGGGATCTGGTGAAGGTTCTCGCAACTTTAGGGGTTCCAGGCGTTGAGTTGAAAAAGACACTCGGGTCCGGACGCTGTATTAAATGTGTTGAGTGTAGTATATCTAATATTCCTTTTTTAGTCACACACAAACCTACACACACCAAACTTGAATATACAATAATAACACTAAAAAAACAAAACAAAACAAAAATCTTACAGGAGTTTTCTGCCGTCTTTTTTTTTTTCATCACAGCCACCTATTTTTCACCGATACATATCAGAGAAGACTAATATTCCAGTAGTGAAGTTCAAAATATGCACACGCTACATCGAACGTCCTTCCTAAGAATTAAAAAAACGAAGTTCTTCCCAACTGTCGACACAATTCCTGAAACCGATTCTCGTGTTTTGCAAAACTCTAACAGTTTTCCACGCAAATAAAACCAGAAGTGAATGCCCAGTTCTTACTAAGGAAATAATTCTCAGAATGAATCCACTCCAGTGGATCCTTCTTCCAGTGCAGAGCCTCAGTAACACAAATAAAAAGTTCTGTTTTGACTCAATGGGTTTAAACGCTATTGTTTAAGCAAAGATCCGATACACCTCCACCACCTTGGAGGATAAGGAGCTCAGAGAATGGATGGATGAATTGATAGATGGACTGTTGGATGGATGGATGGATGGATAACCTTTGTCTACCTCTTCCACAGGTAAATCATATTATTTTTGGTCGTTTGATGAAGTTTGATTAGATTCTATGTTTTCTTTCATTCCGTTGAAGAAATTCTGACAATACAATAAACAGCATGGAAATCTGATCAATTCCTGGAAATCCTTGAGAGTTGAGAACTCCACCACCTCCACTTGTTTCTGCACTTCTTTCTACTGCAGGATCCTTCTATTAGGAACTGCAGTGGAACTTTAAGCCATGAGGAACCTTCTCAGGAACTCAGGAACCAGCGGTTTCAAATTCAGCAACCTTTAAACTTTCGTCTGCACTTTAGGTGCTTTTCTGTGGAGCAGTTCTCTGTAGAGAACTGGTGGAAAGGCATCAGAACAGAACCACCAATGTCAAAAAACAACTAGTTGTAATTGACAGACAGTGTGGTTCTATTCGTGGTTCAGTTCTCTTGGTCCAGACTAAACAAAAGTGCCAGATGGTTTTAGTTTGTGTCTAAAAAGTCACACCTGAATGGCCGGATTTTGACCTGCGATAAGATCCACTGAGCCCCAATGTCCTCCATTTAGTCTGGGTCATCCTTTATCTGTTTGTAATGTTCTAGATCATTAGGACATTAGAGGATCACCATTCTGTGGTTACACGAAGTAAAGCAGAACCCCTTTAGCTCCTCAAATAGTTCTGGAACTCTTGAAGGTCTGGAACTCTTGAAGGTCTAGAAGGTTTTTTGCACTTCAAAAGTTCCTGGAAGGCTTTACCTCAAAATGTTTAAGAATTCTTTAGTTGCTTAAAAACGTTCTTGAGAACTTCGGTTTCCAAAAAGGTTAAACCTTTTTCTCAAAAGGTTTCACAAAACAGTTAGCTCCACCGTTGGCTCCACCGTTGGCTCCACCGTTGGCTCCACCGTTGGCTCCTTGGATGGTTGGTGAACTGTTCAGATCCTTTAAAAGTTTCCAGAATGCTTTCTCAGAGGATCCCAGAAGAGGTGGGAATGAGACTATTGGCCCATAGCAGTGGAACAAGAACATGAATATTCCACGAGTCCAGGGCCGTAGATTCAAAACTTAATTAGGTGTGGGTTCTCCTCTTTCTCTCACCAAATTCTGAAACAACTTCACTGAAAACTTAACTATTCCGCGAGTGACTTGGTGCAAGAGACTCCTCACCTGCAGCAGGACTGGTCTGGATGATTTGTTTGTTTGTTACGTTGGTAATCGAATCCAAAGGAAACCGAAGGAGCTTGTTTAAGGGATACTGGGATGTTGGAAATGGACCTAATAACCGCCAGCAACATGGACTTCAACTAATGTTAATGCATTTCTGCCCTCTGCTAAATATAATTTGAACATACAAACAAGAAATGATTAAAGTCGTAGCTCTTTATGAAATGAAAGTACTAATTTTTTAGGGCTGAATTTGAGAATGAGTACTTGTTTAGGGATATCAGCAAATTTCCGACGGTTGTGAAATGCTTGGGAAAAGGTTAGAAATGGTAATAAAGGATTATAGCAACACACAACGCAAGAGAAGTGACTCATTTCTGCCGCCTGCTGGATATTTGAGCTGCAGTAACAAATTATGAAAAATTAAGGCTCACTATGAACATAAGTATTATTTTTAGGGCTGAATTTGAGAATGAGTGTTTGAGTACTTGATTAGTTGTTCAGGAACACAAGTGATTTCTCTCAGGCTATTCAGGCCGGTTCTAATTCGCTAAATATGAGAAGAGCCTCGGTTCCAGTTTCTGTGTTTGAACAATTGGGGAAAACCATGATGTGTAACAGGCTGCTTAAATGACATACAAACTTACTGTTACATTCATCAAACCTCCCGACAGGTATCGGCCAGGAGTCTCTGACTTCAGCCCCAGTCCAAGATTATGGTATGACCCACCATTTCACAGGCATACACAAATGCAAACACACCAACACACACACACACACACGCACACACACACACAATACATTTCTGCTTCAGTTTGTACAAGATTATTGTAACACCCCACATGTGCACAGGCCTCCCTTTTATGTCTCTTTTCCTCTATCTTTTCCTTTTCACTGTGACGCTACGGCTCCAGGTGTTTACAGTCGGTCGCACTGTAGCCGATTCCTGGGGCCACCAACAGCCACCAACCCCTCAAGCAGCGATGGAGGTTCTTTCAAACATCCAGAGATATCAAGAATGCAGATCACACAGTTTAAAATGATAAACGAGAACTTATCATGTGTACAACCAAGCTTTGTAGCCGTTTATAGTCAAGGCCAGGTTGGGACACTTTGAGAGATGGACAGTGAACTTTGTGGTCCTGAAGATGTTCCCCCTGAACATGGTCCTCCTGAACTTGGTCCTCCTGAAGATGGTACTCCTGAACGTGTTCCTCCTGAAGATGGTCCTCCTTTAGATGGTCCTCCTGAACATGGTTCTCCTGAACTTGGTCCTCCTGGACATGGTTCTCCTGGACATGTTCCTCCTGAAGATGGTACTCCTGAAGATTGTCCTGCTTTAGATGGTCCTCCTTTAGATGGTCCTCCTGAAGATGCTGATATTCAAGACCTTTCACGGTTTATGGTACTTCCAAACAGATCCACTCTGGATCCAAGTCAAAGTTCACCAGATCTAGATCCAGGTCTTCTGTGCAGCTGCAGGTGAGGCTGTGTGTTGAGTTTAGATTACAGTGTGGAGAGAATAATTGTCTTAATAATCAGATTTTTCTCTTCCCTTGTGGCTGAACAGGTTTCTTCATGGTTTCTTCTGTATGATCTTGTTTCTCAATGTCTACTCCCCACTTTCCGGCTTTAAAGGGAGAATTGCATTGTGGGTGATGTGGTTCAGCAGGAGTAGGTCCTCACTGACCCAGCTTCTCCTCGGCATGTTGGACTAACTGGGACGAAAACAGACAAAGAGTGTGTAAAACAATACCACCCTGAAATCACTGGTAACAACGATTCAAAAGGCAAAAAAGAAACACAGATGGAAATGTGTCAAAAATTATAGATGTTTTTAAAATGAGAAGATAAATATTGTGTATCTAAAAGAGGCTCATCAAATTAATGTGACATTACTGTAAACATCTCTATAAAAGTGTATATAATAATGACAAATTCACACAATTTTCCATTGATCTCAGATGTATCTGATCAACAAAAATGTGTTTGAAATAACACTAGAACACTAGAACTCAATGTCACACAAAACTTTAACCATGAAAACATCCCCAAAACCTGTCTGGACCCTCAGACTACATTTAGCTCTTCCTTTAGGTGGATCAGAATATTCCGTTCATTTTTACTGCTCACAGTAAGTCATACTGTGTCCTAAACCACGTCCACTAGTCTGATCAGCTTAATGAAGAAGTTCAGTTCATTTTTACAGCTCACAGTAAGTTGTACTGTGTCCATGTGGTTTGAGTAGGTCCAGAGAAGTTCTAGTTCTAGTGTTAGCCACATTAGCCTCACCATTGTGGATGAAAATCAATTGCAAGTCATAAAACACATGAAGTAGAGCATGACACTTTTGTCAAAGGTGACAATATAAGCACCCATAAAAAAGACACACACCTTCACTCTGTACTTTGCGGAGAGTAAGTGGGGGTGTGGCCAGGGCAGATGCTCTTATGTTGGCTGGGAGAGTCTCTGAGGGGTCTGAAGCCTCCCGGAACATTCTCCTCCATGAAGGAGAGCGAGTAAATGTCTTACCACCCTCCTGCAGTGGACACACACACACACACACACACACACACACACACATTCATTCAGTTATATAGTCACCTGGTCTGTGAATCCAGAGTGTTGCTCTTGTGGTGCCATTGTGTATTTCTTTACATTTCTTCACATTTTATATTTCACACATTTCATTCTGAAATTATGTTCATCTCGACTTCAGAGAAACATTAATTGCACTTGTCTTAATTGAAGACAGTTTGATTAACTGACTGTAATATCACTATGGAGTCCTGTGAGGCTCTCGACTCTGCTCTACAATCAACAGTCTGCACTGGACCTCAGTAACAATGAGCTGCTCTGCTGGACCTGGGTCTGGTGTCTGCTGGGTCTACTGCCTTTGTTTATTTAGTGAACTCTACTGGGGCAGCTGGTCTAGATTTCCAGGTGATATAATATGGCTCGGATTCACCAGGCCACTGGTGTGGATATTTATTTCTGGCAAATCACAGCCACAAACATTTGTAAAATTACAATTTGATTCATGCCACTTGCAAAATCAACCAAATCAGGTTCGTTAATTCTCTTTAGTATGAATTTTATGCCTCAGAAGCTCAGCAAGCTGCCTGATCATACATTCCCAGAACTCAAAGTGTCTGTTATCAAGACTTAAGTGCCTTCAAAACTAATTTCCAGATTATTAATTCAACAGTGCTCAAAAATTCTAGAAAATGTTTCATTTCATTCATGTAAAACAAATGATGTTCAATTAACAGATAATTGTCTCAATTTTTTTCCATCTTTGAAATCCGGGGTGTTCATGCATTTTTATATTTTCATTTTATGTAAAATATCTGCGGACAAATATGTGAACCATCTAATTCGAACATTTAGTTTTAGAGCATAAAAGTAAAAAATAAGTTCAGGTGTCATTCGTGTTGAGGGAAATGCCGTTAAACTGGGTCAGATACACGTGCACTGTGTTCATACACACTGTTCGCGTACCTCATCCAGCCGTCTCTCAGTTGCCATGGAGAGGAGGGTGCCGAACTCTTTCTCCAGCTGCTGCCGGGCCTGCAGGAGGGGCGGAGACCACAGTGAGCATCTCCTCTGACTGGAGGAGGGGGTTTTGACAGGCGTGTGCTGGTGTGTGAGGTGTGATGGGGTACCTGTGTGTTCTGGTTGGGGATCTGCAGTAAAAGTGCTAAATCGGTGAAGTCGAAGGTGTCGTCCAGGGCCAGCAGGGCGCCGTGGACTCCGCTTTCCCTCAGATTATCCGCAAACTCCTTCAGTCCGATCGACTGGACCCACAGCATCACCCTCTCATTAGACCACACCATCACGTCTACAAGGAGGAAACACACAGAGAAAAAGACTTTTACAGGTAATGTAAGAGTACTGTTATTACAGGAATAGTAATAATGATTATAATAAATTAACAATAAAAAATTAACAGTCGTTACTGAAAGATAAAAAACTTCTACTGTATTTTAAAGTAGTGTACTGTCATATAAAACATAGTAACCAAATGTAACCTAGTATAAAGTATTGCAGTAATGCACTGAAAGTACTACAGTAATATACTAAACAGCACTAGAGTAATGTACCCATCACAGTACATTTCAGATATATGTACTGTTAAGTATGTAGTGTGGAGTGATGTATTGTACAGCGTAATGTACTGCACTGGAATGCAGAGTAATATATTGTATTGTAATGCAGAGTGTCATGTCCTGTCAGCAGCCGCTAGGGGCCGTCCTTTTCCTTTTGATTGGTATGTAAACTCTTATTGTGAAATCCTCAGGGAAAGGGACCATTAGTCTGATTGGTTCATGTCCTTCATTGTTTTTGTATTTAAGTTCCTTTGTTTCACAGTTTAGTTGTCAGTCCACCGTCAGGCAAGATTAGTTTGTATATTCTCCTATCTCCTTTTGGTTAGAGTGTTGAGTTTTGTTTCTGGCCCTCGTACCTATTTTGCTTTGTTTCAATAAAAGATAAGAAACATGAAAGTCTGCATTTGCGCCTGATCCCACTCGGGAAACAAGGGGATACGTGACACAGAGTAGGGTATTGTACTAAATGAAGAGTATTGTGTTGTGCTGTAATGCAGAAAAAAGGTACTGTCCTGATATGTAGAATAATGCACTGTACTGCAACACTTACAAATTTATTGTACTAAATGTAGAGTACTGTGCTGTATTGTAATGTAGAGTAATGTACTGTAATGCAGAGTAGCGTATTGTGCTCTAATATACTGTACTGTCCTGTAATTCAAAGTAATGTACTGTTCTGTAATACAGAGTAATGTACTGTACTGTAATACAGAGCAATGTACTGTACTGTAATACAGAGTAATGTACTATAATGCAGTGTAATGTACTGTACTGTCCTGTAATTCAAAGTAATGTACTGTTCTGTAATATAGAGTAATGTACTGTACTGTAATACAGAGTAATGTACTGTAATGCAGTGTAATGTACTGTAATACAGGGTAATGTACTGTAATACAGAGTAATGTACTGTAATGCAGTGTAATGTACTGTACTGTAATGCAGGGTAATGTACTGTAATACAGGGTAATGTACTGTAATACAGAGTAATGCACTGTAATGCAGGGTAATGTACTGTATGACATAGTAATGCACTGTAATACAGGATAATGTACTGTACTATAATGCAGGGTAATGTACTGTAATACAGAGTAATGTACTGTAATACAGAGTAATGCACTGCAATGCAGGGTAATGTACTGTAATACAGAGTAATGCACTGTAATGCAGGGTAATGTACTGTAATACAGAGTAATGCACTGTAATGCAGAGTAATGTACTGTACTGTAATGTAGGGTAATGTACTGTAATACAGAGTAATGCACTGTAATGCAGGGTAATGTACTGTAATACAGAATAATGCACTGTAATGCAGAGTAATGTACTGTAATACAGAGTAATGCACTGTAATGCAGGGTAATGTACTATAATACAGAGTAATGTACTGCAATGCAGTGTAATGTACTGTACTGCAATGCAGTGTAATGTACTGTACTGTAATGCAGGGTAATGTACAGTAATACAGAGTAATGCACTGTAATGCAGGGTAATGTACTGTCCTGTAATGCAGGGTAATGTACTGTAATACAGAGTAATGTACTGTAATGCAGTGTAATGTACTGTAATATAGAGTAATGTATTGTAATGCAGTGTAATGTACTGTAATACAGAGTAATTCACTGTAATGCAGGGTAATGTACTGTAATACAGAGTAATGTACTATAATGCAGTGTAATGTACTGTAATACAGAGTAATGCACTGTAATGCAGTGTAATGTACAGTACTGTAATGCAGGGTAATGTACTATAATACAGAGTACTGTACTGTAATGCAGTGTAATGTACTGTACTGCAATATAGAGTAATGTACTGTAATACAGAGTAATGTACTGTAATACAGAGTAATGTACTGTAATGCAGGGTAATGTTCTGTACTGTAATGCAGAGTAATGCATTGTAATGCAGGGTAATGTACTGTAAAGTAGGGTAATGTATTGTAATACAGAGTAATGCACTGTAATGCAGGGTAATGTACTGCAATACAGAGTAATGCACTGTAATGCAGGGTAATGTACTATAATACAGAGTACTGTACTGTAATGCAGGGTAATGTACTGTAATACAGAGTAATGTACTGTAATGCACGGTAATGTACTGTACTGTAATGCAGGGTAATGTATTGTCCTGTAATGCAGGGTAATGTACTGTAATACAGAGTAATGTACTATACTGTAATATAGAGTAATGTACTGTAATACAGAGTATTATACTGTAATGCAGGGTAATGTTCTGTACTGTAATCCAGGGTAATGTATTGTAATGCAGGGTAATGTACTGTAATACATAGTAATGCACTGTAATGAAGGGTAATGTACTGTAATACAGAGTAATGGACTGTAATGCAGTGTAATGTACTGTAATACAGAGTAATGCACTGTAATGAAGGGTAATGTACTGTAATACAGAGTAATGGACTGTAATGCAGTGTAAAGTACTGTAATACAGAGTAATGCACTGTAATGCGGGGTAATGTACTGTAATGCAGTGTAATGTACTGTACTGTAATATAGAGTAATGTACTGTAATACAGAGTAGTGTACTGTAATACAGAATAATGTACTGTAATGCGGGTAATGTATTGTAATGCAGGGTAATGTACTGTACTGTAATGCAGGATAATGTACTGTAATACAGAGTAATGCACTGTAATGCAGGGTAATGTACTGTAATACAGAGTAATGCACTGTAATGCAATGCAATGTACTGTACTATAATGCAGAGTTTTGTCCTGATATGTATAATAATGTACTGTACTGCAACACTTACAACTTTATTGTACTTAATGCACCGTACTGTCCTGTAATACAGAGTAATGTACTGTAATGCAAAATAATGTACTGTTATGCAAAGTAATGTACTGTACTGTAATACAGAGTAATGTGTAGTAATACAGAGTAATGTACTGTAATGCAGAGTAATGTACAGTAATATAGAGTAATGTACAGTAATGCAGAGTAATGTACTGTACTGTAATACAGGGTAATGTACAGTAATGCAGTGTAATGTAATGTAATACAGAGTAATGTACTGTAATACAGAGTACTGTACTGTAATGCAGTGTAATGTAATGTAATACAGAGTAATGTACTGCAATACAGAGTACTGTACTGTAATGCAGTGTAATGTACTGTAACGCAGTGTAATGTAATGTAATACAGAGTAATGTACTGTAATGCAGAGTAATGTACTGTAATGCAGTGTAATGTACTGTAATGCAGTGTAATGTAATGTAATACAGAGTAATGTACTGTAATGCAGAGTAATGTACTGTAATGCAGTGTAATGTACTCTAATGCAGTGTAATGTACTGTAATGCAGAGTAATGTACTGAACGCTGGAGGAAAGGTTGTTACCTTGGTTTTCATTCTGGCTCTCCTCTCTTTTTCTCTCCAGCTCTTTTCTGTCATAGTTTAAACGCTTCAGGCACATAATTCCATAATGCAAACTGACCCTGAGACAGACAGATGAGAGAGTGTTAAAGGAAAATCAGCTAAATGTTAAATCAGCTAAGTGTTAAATGGTGCAAACAGGGTTTTAGTGAAGAGCAGACCTGTGGAAACTGTCCACCATCTTCAGCTGCCCCCTCAGCTCCTTCTTGGTGAGGTGGTCCAGCATGCGGGCATCCACCAGAGACTCCATGAAGTAGCTGCGGTACTGAGGGAGGCCGAGACTCGGCAACCACTCGTTACCCAGCCACTCATGATTCATATCCCCATAGGCTAGGATCTACACACACACAAACACATATACACATACACACACATATACAAACACACACATACACACACACACACACACACACACATATACACATACACATTCAGTTACTAAATCATTGATAATAGTTATTAATGTGTAGTACTTACAGATATAATTCATGGTATAAACAATATAAAATGTTCAACAGTATTTGTAAACTTGGTATAAAACTAACTTTTTCACACTTGATTCAAATTTGTTTCTGAAAACTTAATAGTAGATAAATAATTCACGGCAGTCATATAAAAATCCATAGTAAATAATGCATAGAAGTGAAAGAGTAACTTATGGTAATACAACCCCAAATCAGAAGAAGTTGGGACAGGGTGGAAAATGTGAATAAAAAAATAAAGCAGTAATTCACAAATGTCCCTTAACTTTTATTTCATT
>JBBJLS010072019.1:0-10674 GCA_037577275.1 Bryconaethiops microstoma
TATTTACTGAAATCAGAGTTTACTGATACACTCTGAGTTCTGAGGGTAAACACCGGTTCTAGACTGTTTTACACTGGCTATATTTACTGAAATTCTGAGGGTAAACACCAGTTCTAGACTGTTTTACACTGTTTATATTTGTTGAAATCAGAAACCCTCTCTCTGTGGGCTTTTGCGTTCTAAAGGTTAAACAGTGTTATTCTGATGGAGGGCGTAATTTCAGCATGGGCTTGAGACTCATGCCTCAGTCTCTAGTAAGACCTGTCAAGGAGCTCACATGTGAAATACTTCAAATAAAACAAGATACAAAACCAGAATTAAATCATAGGACATAGTGAACAGTGCAGTTCTCTCTCGTCAGTCATGAGTACCGCTGTTTTAATGACCCAAATGGGGATTGGGGGTTAGTGGCAGGTTTGTTCACCCTCACTGTTGACTTCACAGCTATAGTACTGAATACAAACAGTAAACAAGTAACACAATTAAAGCAGATCAATAAAGAGCAACACAAAATCTCTACACTGTGGGAACTAACTGTACAGAGTGTTTATAAGTTCACGGACCCGGTGGGAAATGACTGTAACTGTAACATTTGCAATTCAGGTGTATCTGAACCAAAACTGCAGATCGAATTTGGGACTACATGCATTTAGGCTACAACCGCTGCGGCTTTAGCATGTCTTTTTTTCCACCGGGGGTTCTCTACCATGGTTCTGCGTGCTGCTCATTGATTTCAAATGGGCCATAGAGATTTGAGCTCTATGCAAAAGTGTTTGATCTTTTAATTGGTGAGAGGTTCCTGTGTAGCTCTCCACCGTCTGAGCTTCCGCTGCCTGGATCCAGCCTGCATTCCTTCCATCGTGGTGTTAGCGTCGTCCCTGTGGGCTGAGATCTTAAGACTTTTTCTGCTCTGCTTTTTTGTTGTCGTGGCTGTTATCAGTTCACATGCATGGATCTGCTCCATCCCTACACTTTTCTTCTCTTTCTCTCCCAGTGTCTGCCCATCCCAGGCCATGGCTTCGTGCTGGACAAATACAAATGTCGATGCAAGAGTGGCTTCTACCATCCAAACAGAGTCGCCATCAACGGCTTCAAGCGTAAGTACTGGGTTAGACGGCTGTTGGCCTGAACTAGTCGAGTCAATGATTTCCACAGGTTTTTATCATCATTTCTACCACATGCACACAGTACACAGTAAAAACGAAACAACGTTCCTCCAGAACCATGGAGCAACACAAGAGCAGAACAGAACAGAACACAAGACCACAAGTGCAGACAGGACAAAGAGCTAGAAAGAAGAACACAAGAGCAACAATAGAACTAAACGAGAAGACGAGACAACATCCAGTGCAACAGCTACAGCTATACTTACATCACTGGCTCTTTACTAATCCAGACAGGTAATATACTGAACATCATTACTTATACCTCCAATATCCCTCCTGACTACTGAGTAAAACATCTGATTTCCACAGTTTCACCCTACGCTAAACGCTGCTGATCTTGTTTGGGGATGTTTGGGGTCCAAAGTGTTTACCTTTACTTCTGCAGTGGAGTTAAAGAGAAGGAGCGCTATACTGTGAGATACTGGCATCGGTAGATTGCTTTGGTAGATCACCACACCATACATATATATGACCAGTTTCAGAGGAATGTTTCTGTTGGTTAAGACACACAGTGACCTACGTATGAATCATTCAAGCAGAACAAAGAGCATCTAACTGAAGTCCTGAACCAGTGAAGAAACAGGAAAGGCTCGTTGCCAGTTATTGCAAACACTTTAATTGCAGTTGTTGCAGCTAAGGGTGGCACAACCATTTATTAGGTTCAGGGGACAGTTACTTTTTCACATTGGGCCATGTAGGATTGGATCGTTTTTTTTCCCCCTTAATAAATAAAATCATTTCAAAACTGCATTTTGTGTTTACTTGGGTTATCTTTGTCTAGTATTCAAATTAGTTTGATAATCTGAAACACTTAAGTGTGACAAACATGCAAAAAAAAAAGAAACTTTTTCACAGCACTGTGTATATATATATATATATATATATATGTGTATATATGCTTTTCACAAATTTGCAAAAGAAACTGAAGGAACCATTTTCTTTTATTTTGTTCTAACCAGTTAGGGAACATTATGTCGGGTTTGGAGCACACGAGGAGAAACGTTGAAATGTTGGTTCTGCTCAGAGTGAACCGATTTTGAACGGCGCCTCATCTCTGTAGAGAACACGATTATGCTGTTCCACTGCCTGATACTGGGGGGCTTTATACCCTGTAGCTGACACTTGGCGTTGGGTCTGGTGGCCCTAGGCTCATGTGTGGCTGGTTCAGAATGTCCTGTTCTACTGGCAGCGCTTTTCTGTGGAGATTACAGCTGAATTCACTCATTAGATGTGGTGTCTGGATCCTTCTGGACGTATATTAGAGTGTATCTGTATTTGAAAATGATCTGATTTTCCTCTGCTTTGCATGATTGGTCCTCTCTCTTCTGCTCAAGTGGATTGTCTGCTTGAAGGAGGCGGATTTCATAAGTACTTGACCTGATGGAACTGTAAATCTCAGCAAATCTCAGTGAATCTCTGTGGGAAAACTGATGAAGAAAAGGGCTTTAACAGGTTCTTGATATATCACTTACATCCCCTCAGCCGGATGACCTGGAAATGGAAGGTGTGAATGTAGATGGGGTGAGGTGAGAAGCTGAGTACTGTGGGAGTGATGCGGAAGCCACTGCTGCATCAAAGAGTGAGCACAGATGGTGTTGTCCACACCCCCTCACCGAGGCCAGCACATCAAGCAGCTCGGCCAGAGACCCGCGAGCATATGTCTTTGCTTAATAGGGTCTGATATCATTTTTTCCCCTCAATTATGACTGACGCTGTTCTAGCAGATACACTTTTCATGGTCTAAAACTAAACAGACAGCTTTAGTTCAGCTATGCTTTATTGGCTAATATCATAATGAGGGCCATCCTTAATAATTATTTAAGTAATTGAGTAATCTAGCAATTATTTGATGATCAATTTGAGTGGCTGATAATCACAGCAGATATTTATTTTGACTTCATATACATTAAATTCATATCTACAGTTTTGTGTGATCCTGCTTGTGTGTGTTTCCTCTTTTTCAGTGATTTCCACAATTTTGACTGACGCTGTTCTAGCAGATACACTTTTCATGGTCCAAAATGAAACAGACAGCAATAGTCTCAGTTAAACGCCTTTATGCTTTATTGGCCAATATTATTATGAGGGCCACCACTAATGTTCATATTTGTAACTAAGTCTAGAGATTTGATTCATCACGTAACATGATTTATAACTGCAAACATTTAATTTTACTTCTCATATACATTAAATTCAGAGCTAGAATTTTATGAGATCCTGCTGGTGTGGGTTTCCTCTCTTTCAATGATTCCCACAAAGGTCTAATAGCACCCCCAGTGGAGATTGTTGGGACTGCACAACTTTGCTTTGTCATGACGTGCACATTCTGTGATTATCATTCAGATTGCAAAGCAATCACTAATCCAGTTCATCAAGAACATGCATTTGAATAAATTATAACTGAGTAATTATGACAGCACTAATTATAACAGTAACTTTTATTATACAAGAGAACATTTTTGTGCATTCTGCATATTTCTCTTCATTTCTTATTCAGTTTTCTTCAACAATCCTCTGCACATCTGTGTTTATCGTTTACTTTATGCCCCTCCAAAAACCTCACTTAATTAGTCCTCAAACTCTGCACCTGTTTTTATTTGTTTAACGAGATCAGGCTTTGATGGAGCTCTTGTTTTGGGTCACAGATTGCTGCAGTTTCTTTTGGTTCTTTAAATCACTTTGACCTCCAAGGTTTGCTTCGGATAAGAACATCTGCTACACGAATAAGTGTAAATGTAAATATAAAAATGATGTTATCGCATTGCTTGTTCTTACTTTGAGCAGAATTAGCATACGCTTAGGGCCGCTGAGCCCCCGTATATGTACTTACCTAAATTAATTCAGTACCATTTGTAGAAAAAGATCAGTGAGTACAGGCATTTTCTTTTTTTTTTTCTTGATCACAATGAGACAATTTGATAAATTGGGGTGGCTTGGGAACATGCACTCACTTAGAACCCCCAAAATGTTCATTAACAACCCTACTCACGTCAACTCAAATCACTAACAGCTTCTATGTCAGTGCACAATGGTCACGCAAGGCCTTGTATTCATTAGAATTAATTAGCATGCGTAGTAATGAACAGTTTTTTTGAATGTTGAAATTAGGTTCACATTATGGAATATGGTTTCCTAATACAGCATTAAAAGACAGGTTATCATAGCTTTATTGAGAGGATTTCCGTGAAACCTTAATAGCAACCTAATTTATCAGACAAAGGCTCTACTTGCTGTATTTTGAGTATCTAATGCAATGTGTAAAGTGCTAATATTTATGGGCGTGTTTAAATCTATTTTGTTATTTTGTCAGTGGAAAAAATAGAGTTGCTGCAGCACAAGTTACAAAAAGCTTGTCTGTTAATTATTCAGAGGTGTGTTTTGGCTGTAACTTGCAAAAAACCAATTAGAATGGCTCATCACCTTCCATTTAAAAGGCGGGAGCTGTGTGATGGCAGGTAATAACGGCTAGTTTTCACCAACATGCATCACCGTCTCTGTGTTTACACTGAACTTTTTCCTCCACTTTTTGCAAAATGTTCTGATGATTTGTCAACTAGTCAAGCAGCCCATCATTAATACATAATTCTGATAATGAACTTAAATTATTTTTAATGATATGGTTTACTCTTAGATTAATTTGTTTTGGTGTTTCAGTAAACAGTATGATTATATACAATAGTTTATAATAAAATGTATCTAAATAAAGAAATAAAAAAAAAAACTTTTGTGCTTTCTGAGTGTGTACCTGCGTTCGTAACGAGCGTTGCGTACCTGCACGTTTCTGAAACGCGACACTTAAATATCGTTTAATAATGACTTTAGACACGGATTTTGTTGGTCAAGAGTGCAACGTCATTTCACTGCCTTTAAACAGCAGTGAAGCTCTACTTCAACGGGTAGGAAATGCAAAAAAATAATTTGTTATTTAGAAACGGTGACGTAAACCAGCAAAACCACTTTGTGCTGTGTTTTCCATCAGAGCCCACTGTATGGTTATGGTGCATTTTTAATGCAACCTGCACAGTCCAGCATATGATTCTTTGCTTCTTTTGAATCAGAATTTTGTGATGTTTGTCTCTTTTTGTGACTAAACATGTTTTCTCCTCACAGGGAAGGCTGGGAATTCGGAGGACCCTCTGGGTCTCCCGTATGACACAGACGCCCCCAGCCACTGCCTGCCTTGCCAGGAGGGCTGCTCCTACTGCAAGGATGACACTCCCTGTGTTGTCCGTGGCGACGGATACCTGAATATCACCGTGCTGTCGTTCCAGGGCATCTGCATGCTGCTGGACTTCATCAGCATGGTGCTGGTTTACCATTTCCGCAGGAACAAGGTGAGGCCAAGCTGCTGGACTGCTGAGTATTGATACAGTACCACTTTACGTTTACGGCATCTTATCCAGATCGACGTACATCAATGCTTAAGTAGTCTACGTCTGTTCTTCATAACTGTAAATCGATACTAAAATCAACTCTTGCTTTTTACTAAGTTACCGCCAGCTAATATACACACATTAACAAACCCTGTCAAAAAGACAGAAGTGAGTGGTTAATACACAAGTAAGGACAAACAGTTAAGAGGGGGCCCGAGGTTTTTTAAATATAAAGAAAATGATGTATATGAGATAAGCAAGAGGACTGGTTAGTCACCAATGTGCTCCTTGAAGAGGTGGGTCTTCAGATGACGCTTGAAGACAGTGAGGGACTCCGCAGATCTGATTGCAAAAAGGAGTTTGTTCCACCACTGGGGAGCCAAGTCTGAAAAGTGTCCTGACGCAGGTCTTCCTCTTCTTAGCCATAAGCCTTCGCATAATGCTGAAATTGTGCTACAGTGCTGTTCACTATTACTGACTGTTCTACAGTAACTCTGAAAGTGAGATACTGTAAGATTGTTCTACAGTAACTCTGAAAGTGAGATACTGTAAGATTGTTCTACAGTAACTCTGAAAGTGAGATACTGTAAAATTGTTCCACAGTAACTCTAAAGGTGAGATACTGTAAAATTGTTCTACAGTAACTCTAAAGGTGAGATACTGTAAGGCATTTTCACACCTGAAATTCTGAACTAAGGATCAGATTTTTCTGACGTTGTACATATTTGATCCATTTAACTTTGGTTTAACGTTGCAATTTTGCAAGTGCAATAAAGAACTCGACACACCAGATCCATTTATCATCACCTCAGGCCTGTCATCTGAACCTACATCCTGTCGTCTTCACCTATGTGGACTTTGTCCTCCTGTTCTTGACACTGACTGCTTTGTAGATTGGGTGTCTGGTGTGTCATGTCATTCTGTTGGTGCTTAAAAACAGAAAACACTCCTTATTTGTCAATGCAACACTTTTTCCGATGGCATCACACACTTTTATAGCCCGCTTCTGGGGTTTCTTTATCTTCAGATGTTCCATCATCTCATGTCGTCTCTCTCTCTCATCCTCTCACAAAATCAGTTCATTGTTTTGGAATTTTTATGCATTTTTTACATTCTCTTCCCATTTTTACTTCTCCTCCCATTTTTTCTCCTTTTTTTGTTTAATGGGTGTTGACAGCTCTCGCCAGCCTCCTGTAACCGGTCCGAACCATGATTCATTTGTATCCGGACGGAGACCACGTCATTTGGTTGGACCAAATTTAGGTCTTTTGGCCCTGACTGTGGTCAAAGGCACCTTTCAGTCACGCTATTTTCAGACTGAAGTGTCAGAAGGTCCAGACTAAACGAAATTAGTGAGGAAGCACCCTAAGCATCTGAGATTCTGTAAGACTTCTACAGTAACCTTGAAAGTGAAGGTGGGATTATTCCTTCAACTCTCTTTGTTTTATTTTTCTTTTTTTCAGTGTAGAAAGAAATGAGGAGTTGTCACTTAGTCTGTCAGTAATGGCACAATAATTCCACAAAATTCCACACGTCCCGTCGTGACGTCAGCTGCTTTCTTTCTTTTAATCTTAAGAAATATGAACCGCTGCAGCAAAAACAGACACCCTGCAGTCCAAGATATTTCTTGAGTAGAAAGGAAGTGTGTGTGTGTGTGTGTGTGTGTGTGAGTGCAGGAGAGGGAGTGTTCAAATCAGGCCTCCTGGGCTGAGAGAGCTTATTTAGCCGTGGTGAAAAGGTGCTTTCCATGACATCCCTCCATGCATTTCTTTATAAGCACTGCTGGATCCTTTCAAGCACAAACACACACACACACACACACACACACACACACACACACACACACACACACACACACACACACACACACACACACAATGCTTGTCAGCCCCCCCCAAAAAGATAGCCCTTCGAATTAGACTAAATTCAACATTATCGTCACTGCACAAATACTTGGCAATGACATGCAATTGGAATCAAATTGCAAAAAAGCAGTAACGTGCAATTAACATATATAGAATAAATATAAATATATGTACAAGATGGGAATTGTTATTGGTAAGATATAGAAGGCTAGACTATGCTAAAGATAACAGTAATAACAAAGTACGCGACAGCATGTACAGTGAAGGATTGAAATACGTACGGAACAGTAGATGCAGATGTGTACATAATGTATATGAGCGATGCTGTGCCAGACTAAATAAAGCAACGTGAGGTGTTCAACTACTGCAGACAAACAAGGCTGAATATTCAAAACACTGACAGCTACAGGAAAGAAACTTTTTCCTGAGCCTGCTGGTCACGTCAAGTAGGTTTATTGTCATTTCTGCAATATACACACACAAAACACAGTGAAACCAAACAACCTTCCTCCAGCATCATGGAGCAACACGAACAAAAAGGACTAAACAGAGAGGAAAGGAGAGCAGGAGAGAGAGTGCAAGAAAAACACAAGAGCAGCAAGACAAAATATGACGCTTTTCCACTGGCATAAGGAACCATGCCAACACATGTTTTTCCATCACAAATAAAGCAACCAGAACCTGAGCTGAGCCCGAGCTGCTTGACGGCTGAAGCCGAGCTGACTGCATCACTGCTTTCTGATTGGTCGAAATGTTGCAACATGGAAAGAGACCACTGTTTTTACTGCCCGACTCTCTGTTTGGGGTGAAGGTAAGTTTCAGTGGGAGTTTTCTTTAACATGAAGGAGATCCAGGACGTCACTAACGAGTTCTCTGGGTTCGGTTCTCATCACACGGATAAAGAACGCAGAGAAAACATCAAACACTCAAACTAGACCAGAAATAATAAAAGACCACAATAACAAAAGCGGCTCTGACAGGAAAAACTCTCCGCCGGTTCGACTCCACGGACGCGGTTTTGGGACGACCGTCCATAAACTGTGGAGAGAATTGAGTCAGAAACTCCGTTACAGGACTGAGATACACTGGAACATTAAAACCTGATACAACTTTAGTACCATCACAGTACAGTTTAGATACAGAATGGTTCCTGACAGGAGAGAGGGAGGACCCATTCTACCCACCCAGAGAGAGAGAGGACAGAACACACTGAACTGAGAACAGTACAAAAAAGGTTTTGGCCAAAGAAATAACATACGAATTTCCTTTCGGAGGCATTAAACTACATAAGAGCTTATAAAACCCAAGTGTGGACTTCAGTGCTAAACACCGGTGTGTGACTCCAGCATGCAGTTTAAACACGTTTTTAAAATTTGAACAATAAAGTAAAGAAAGAGTAAAACAAGATAAAATCTTTTAAAACAGGGAGGCGGGTTACAAGAACCTCAACAGGAAATCCGAACCCAGCCTGAGGCACATATTCAGAAAACGACATCCGACTCAGACGTGGGCAGTCAGGACCTGTTAAGCTCAGACACACACTTCAAGCTCTTGTGCACTCAGTCATGATGAAAACGTTCCTCTTGACAGACACTGGGCGGGTAACAGCGGACTCAACAGTGGTTTCTTGCAACCACCACTGCAACCAATCATGCATTCATAAGCCCTGCACAGCAAACGTGAATATACAGCACATCTGTTTAAATGTAAATTAGCTTTACAAACAGGCTGTTTTTGTTAACCTGCACCTTTAAGTCTGAAATACAAATGAGTCCCTTTTTGATTGGCTGTCTTGTATTGTTTCTTTTCAAAAAGCAGTCTGGAGCAAAACCCTCCCCATAGCTTCAGCATTAATGGGTGGGGCTAAAATGCTAAACAGGTAGACCGACAAATGCACTGGCCTTTGTGACATGAAAAAAAAAAAAAAAAAAACAGAATTCAAAACAGCTGTTTTAGCAGTCAATCTCTGTTTTCAGAGTTTAAGAGTGTTTACACGTTACATTAATCACTTATTTAAATCAAACGTAAGAAAAACTTGTTTTTCCATGATTTGGGCTCTTTAAAGCTGGAACGCTTCCCGAAAACAAACAGCGGGATGAAGAAACTTTCACTCAGTGTGAACATCAGCAGAACTTACCGACTTCTCCCATTTCACAAGTGAAAAACTTAAACTGGACCAGGAACGAGATTAGCTCCTCAGAGACCATTTCTAATCCTTTTATCACATCACATGATCGTAACGCTGCCATGCAAATAAAATCTAAGACAAATCGAATCCCTTTAGCTAAGAAACACAGAAACTCCCTCATCTCTTCGGATCCCAGTTTATCACATTATTACTATGTGCAACATATTATTATTACTATCATTATGTGCAATAGTCTTACCCTGTGAAATATCACTACTGATATCAATATTATTGATCTGTATTACAGCAATAACAGACTCCTAACCACCATTAGTGTTACTAGTAATTCACTGGACTGTAGGTTATTTATCTATAGTATTAATACACCAGTATTGTGTATATAGCATAGGAGTACTTCATATTGAGTATTTTCTAAAGAATTTTTATTGGGTTTATTCAGACTTTATATTTTATATTGTTATTGTCTCTGTGTGACAAACAATTTCCTCCGAGATCAATAAAGTTTTCAGATTCTGATTTTAATCTACAATGTAACAAGAAAAAAAAATAAATCATCGGCATTTGCCCTTTTTTAAAAAGACTAGAAACTGGAAACACCATAACAAACCACACAGTTAAATGTAAAGCGTAGTCCTAAGAGGTTTCTAAAGTTAGATTTAACACTTTTCAGTGCCACTTTAAATGTAACTTAAGACCAAAGTTTCAGTGAAAATACAGCAAATTCACCACACATATATGAGCGGTAACACTCACTTTAATGTCCCTGTATCGTCACAGCAACCAGGTGTCATTCAATATATGTTAAATGTTTCCCAAAAATGTTATTTAAAAGAAATTCTTTATGCCATTTCTATCAGTTGCTCAGAGTGAGTTTGGTGGAGAAACTCACCATCAGAACTGTTCACAGTGGAGGTGAATGGAACCAGACGTCTGCCTCTAAAAGCTCCTCACAGAAAGTTCTTATATCAGATGGTTCTGGTTGCACCGCCTGACACCTGAGACGTTGTTCTACCAGAGTTCTGAGAAGATTTTGGTCCTAAAACGAAACCCATTCATGGTGGAGGGATACATGCAGGGTGTCGTGAGGTAAAATAGTCCCCAAAGAAAAGAGATTTAGTTCA
>JBBJLS010072020.1:0-10674 GCA_037577275.1 Bryconaethiops microstoma
TAAGCTTTTCGAGGGAAGAGAGAGAGAGAGAGAGAGAGAGAGAGAGAGAGAGAGAGAGAGAGAGAGAGAGAGATTTAAATTCAGACTCCCCCCCTCTTGTGAAGCTCAGCTGTGTCTGGCAGGTAGGAGAAAATTCAGAATAAACAGGTGTTCACTGTTTACTTGTGAGTTACACACACACACACACACACACACACACACAAACACACAAACACACGCTGCTGTGTTTTTCCACACCTTTGTTCTGTAAATGAATGGTTGACAGACAGTTGACCTTCGTGTTTCATATCACACACTCACACACACATACACACTCTCTCTCTCTCACACACACACACACACACACACACACACACACACACACACACTCACAATAGAAGTTAATAGCTGGCCTGTCGTGATGAGTTAAACTCGATTACCTTTGGTGATTAGTGGGTAGGTTGATATTGACAGTGATGACTTTACTATCTAATTATCCAGCTAACATTAAAACTTTATTAGCTAGTTAATCAGGCAGCTAAGGTTATCATTTTACCAGATAATTAACCAGAGTGTTAATATTAACACTTTATTAGGTAGTAAAACAGCCAGCTAACAGGGGCAGCTGGTGGTCTGTTGGTTAGGGAGTTGCCCCTGCGATCAGAAGGTTGTGGGTTTGAATCCCAGGACTTTTAGTGGCCCACTGAGGTTCCCTTGAGTAAGGTACCGTCCCCACAGCTCCTCAGGTTTTGTGTTCCTGGCTGCCCCCGGCTTCACTTGGTGAATGGGATAAATGCAGAGAAAGAAGTTCACACTGTTCACACTGTTCACACTGTATGCGGTGGCGCGTTCATGCGTGACTATAAGGGACCACTTTAGTTAAAACTTTCTTAGCAGACCAGCTAATGCTAACCAGCCAGCTAGTTAACAGGAGGCGTGCTCTAACATTTTGTTATCTAGTGATCCAACCAGCTAATGTTATTATTTTACAGGCTAGTTAGCCAGCTAACATTCACGCAGCAGTTGAGTGGCTGTAGGAGCCTAGCGCATTCTCTAGCCAGCTAAAATGATAACTTTACTAGCCAGTAAACCAGCCAGATAATGTTTTTCTAGCTAGTTTATCTCTCTAAACATACAAAGTAATGATAATAATAATGATTTCCCACAGGCAGAATGGCAAAATATGTGTAAAAATGAACATTCATTCATTTTCTGTAATTGCTTAATTCTCGCTAGGGTCGCAGGGACTGAGACCTATCCCGGGGACTGAGACCTATCCCGGGGACTGAGACCTATCCCGGGGCAGGGGCGAACCGTGGGCAGGGCACCAGCCCACTGCAGGGCGTTCACACACACACGGTCAATTTAGAATCCCCAATTCACCTGATGCACATGTTCCTGGACTGTGGGAAAAACCTGGTGACCCCAGAGGGAACTACCATGAGGAGAACACACACACACACACACACACACAGCCCAGATTCAAACCCCCAACACTTGAGGTGTGAGGCAACAGTGCTAGCCACTGCGCCAACGTGAAGCCTGTAAAAATGACCAATATTTCTAATTAGGGGAATACGAAATGTGTTGAAACTTTTCACACACCCCTCACACACACCTCACACACACACCTCACACACCCTCTTCTACCTCACACACCCCTCACACACCCCTCACACACCAATAATAAATTATTGTAATGATATTTATAATGATGTTAAACAGTTGATTATAGATTTTTTTTTAGATACTGAAGAAAAATAATTAATGAAATTGATGAAATTGTTTCATACAGTGAAGAATGTGTCTTTTAGAAAAAAGTGATGCTGATAAAAATTATATAAAAAAGACCCATCTGTGAAAAATGAACTGAGCCTCGTTCCGCTGACCCCTGAACTCCAGCTGGACATAAAACCCACTCAGTTCAGTTTACCAGCGTTAAGGTCAGTGAACAGTGGAACACACACACACACACACACACACACACACACACACACACACACACACACACACAGTCTCACAGCAGTCAGTGCTTGGATCTTGTTAACGAGGCCCTGCCCAGAGAGCAGAAAACATTCATCACAACATTATTCTCCCTAAAAATCTTTTAACTGCAAGAAAATCACTTAAACATTCAGCCCTTAATAAACCCTGAATCACTTAAACATTCAGGGTTTTACATTAAGTAAACACAGTAGTGCTTCAACAAACCAATGTAATTAATTACTTATTGGCTTCATTTAACAGTAATCACCAAAATAATCACATCTCAGCAAAACAGTCAACTGTGGCTGCCAGGCAACAGTTAAAAATGATGGTACATATTATGTAATACATAAATATATATTATATATGATGAGAGATAATTAAGAGTATTTTAATCACATCTGAATGTATTAAAACAGGATTTAGAAGTGTCATTTGAGTGGTGAACTCTCTTTTATAAACAGACTTTAGTTATTAAATATTAGAGAAGTTTGCAGATATAAACAAGTGATTAGGTGTGTTTTAAGCAGGAAAAAGTCGAGGTCCACACCAGCAGAACAAGTCCCACATCCTGACAGACCACAGTCTCCCAGAGTCTCCCAGAGTCTCTCAGATTCTCTCAGAGTCTCCCAGAGTCTCTCAGAATCTCCCAGAGTCTCCCAGATTCTCTGAGAGTCTCACAGAGTCTCCCAGAGTCTCCAAGATTCTCTCAGTCTCCAAGAGTCTCCCAGATTCTCCCAGAGTCTCCCAGATTTTCTCAGTCTCCCAAATTCTCTCAGAGTCTCCCAGATTCTCCCAGAGTCTCTCAGAATCTCCCAGAGTCTCCCAGAGTCTCAGAGCCTCAGAGTCTCTTAATGTCTCCCAGAGTCTCCCAGATTTTCTCAGTGTCTCCCAGAGTCTCCCAGATTTTCTCAGTCTCTCAGAGTCTCCCAGAGTCTCCCAGATTTTCTCAGAGTCTCTCAGAGTGTCCCAAAGACTCTCACAGTTTCTCAGAGTTTCTCAGTCTCTCAACACCAGAACTGATCACTCAGCAGAACCAGAGCAGCACATTTTAATGGATTCATTCAAAAAGCGCTACACGACGCTCTATAGTGTTAAATAATGGTAGATTATATTCTAAAATGCAGTATAATGTTTTGTAATGTTCTATAATGCTGTATAATACTGTATAAGGTTCTAAAATGCAGTATAAAGTTCTGTAATGTTCTGTAATTTTCTATAATGCTGTATAATGTTCTATAATGCTTTATAATGCTGTATAATATTCTATAATGCTGAAAAATGCTGTAAAAGGTTCTAAAATACTGTATAATGTTCTGTAATGTTCTATAATGCTGTATAATATTCTGTAATGTTGTATAATGTTACATAATGCTGTATTATGTTCTATAATGCTCTATAATATTCTATAATGCTGTATAATATTACATAATGCTCTATAATGCTGTATATTGTTCTATAATGCTGTATAATGTTCTCTAATGCTCTATAATGCGGTATAATGTTCTCTAATGCTCTATAATGCTGTATATTCTTCTATAATGCTGTATAATGTTCTCTAATGCTCTATAATGCGGTATAATGTTCTCCAATGCTCTATAATGCTGTATATTCTTCTATAATGCTGTATAATGTTCTCTAATGCTCTATAATGCGGTATATTTTTCTATAATGCTGTATAATGTTCTCTAATGCTCTATAATGCATTGTTCTATAATACTGTATAATATTCTCGAATGCTCTATAATGCAGTATATTGTTCTATAATGCTGTTTAATATTCTCGAATGCTCTGTAATGCTGTATATTGTTCTATAATGCTGTATAATGTTCTCTAATGCTCTTTAATGCTGTGTATTGTTTTATAATGTTCTACAACACTGTAGAACATGCTATAATGCTGTATAAGGTTCGAAATGTCCTGTAATGCTGTAAAATGCTTCATAATGTTCTATAATATTGTATCATGTTCTTTAATGCTCTATAATATATAATGCTTAAATCCATTAAGCCCCTCCCCAAACACACTCACACAATCTTACATACACATTCACTAATACACAGACACACACACACACACACACACTCGAAGAGCTGTCCTTTCAACTCAGTGTAGCAGACAACCTGAGCTTTACTAGCTCTCCTCTCTCTCTCTCTGTCTCTCTCTCTCTCTTTCTCTCTCTCTGTCTCTCTCTCTCTCTCTCTCCCTCCCTCTGTAAGTGTGTGTGTGTGTTCTCTTGCAGCTCCATGAATGAACAGGATGATGGGTGTGAGTTTGGATGAGCAGCATCAGGAGTGTCAATGTGAGGTAAGACTACATATTTTTTATATTGATAAAAGTAATAACATGTTACATAACATATAAAACTTCTATTAGTAAAACATTCTGTAAATTCTCATTTTTTTCATTCTGTTTTGCTGAGAAACGCAAGAGTCACTTTACTGAAGAGAACAGTGATTTTAGGGGGGTTTTGGGGGGGGTGGTCTGTGCGTGTGTGTGTGTGTGTAAAACTGAATGTAGTGGAAATTTAATTCAGCTAACAATTATCAGGAACACACACACACAAACACAGAAACACACACACACACACACACACACACACACACACACACACACAGAAACACACACAGAAACACAAACACACACACACATGATGGTGGTGTTAATGGTCAGTGTATTGTGATGGTGGTGTTAATGGTCAGTGTATTGGTGATGATGGTGGTGTTAATGCTCAGTGTATTGGTGATGATGGTGGTGTTAATGCTCAGTGTATTGGTGATGATGGTGGTGTTAATGGTCAATGTATTGGTCATGATGGTGGTGTTAATGGTCAGTGTGTTGTGATGGTGGTGTTAATGGTCAGTGTGTTGGTGATGATGGTGGTGTTAATGCTCAGTGTATTGGTGATGATGGTGGTGTTAATGGTTGGTGTGTTGGTGATGATGGTGGTGTTAATGGTCGGTGTGTTGGTAATGGTGTTAATGCTCAGTGTGTTGGTGATGGTGGTGTTAATGCTCAGTGTGATGGTGATGATGGTGGTTTTAATGCTCAGTGTGTTGGTGATGATGGTGGTGTTAATGGTCAGTGTGTTGGTGATGGTGTTAATGGTCAATGTATTGTTGGTGATGGTGTTAATGGTCAGTGTGTTGTTGGTGATGGTGTTAATGGTCAGTGTGTTGGTGATGGTGTTAATGCTCAGTGTGTTGTTGTTGATGGTGTTAATGGTCTGTGTGTTAGTGATGGTGTTAATGGTCGTTTTAAAGTTTAGATGTATATTTGTTACCTGTGGTGATATGTAAACAAGGGCTCTGGTCGCGAGGTCTGTGTTCCTCCAGCTGCAGCTGATAGATCTGCTGATGATTGTGATTCAGTCGTGTGTCATTCTTGTCTCCGGTCAGTGACGAATATCAGCTCCTCTGATTCCTCCTCACTTTGTCCGTCACTGACCAAATGAGAACATCAGCAAAATCACAGAGGACATTAGAACATCATTATCTGACCAATAAAACACACTCACACACACACACACACACACACACACACACACACACACACACACACACACACACACTCTCTCTCGCTCTCTCTGAAATCAATTTAAATATCACAGATGATGTTATTCTGTCTCAGCATATCCCACCAAGAGAGAGGGAGGACAGTTATACTGAAAGATTGGGGAGAGGGAGGACCAAAAACGGGCGATCCATATTTAGCAATTTAATTTTGTTATTTGTTTTATTTATATTCGTTTTCTTTATCACTTAGAATTTGGTACATGTGCCTTTTAGTCTGATGGTCATACAGAAAGTTACGCTACATTAGGCTCTTTTACTGTAGAACAGGAGGAAAATTGGGATTTCCATGATTTGGGACCATTAAAGAAATTGGTGCTTTATCAAATGATAAGCAACGATAATTTTGGCCGATATTTTTAACCAAACAGTTTATCAGTCAGGCCAGAGGAGCCAAACTGAGTTCCAGTGCCCTGCAGAGATCAGAGTCTCCCTGTTGTAACAAAGGCTCTGCTAATTAGCCAAGCTGAATCCGGTGTTTAAAGAGGGAGAACATCGACCTGCGGAGCTGTGGCCCAGTCTGAGATTTCTGTCTGACGCAATAAATTTGAATCTTGTCCTGAATAAGACTCAGGACAACATGTTAATCTATATTAATTAGGGCTGGGCATGTTAACACATTATTTACTTAATGGCAACAATTTTTAAATTGTGTGTTAACGCAGGTTTTTAAAAAAAATGCTTTGATTTTGTAAGTTTGGTGCTATTTTGTGCTCGTGGGTGAGAGCAGCACGCAGCTCTATGTCTCGGGTGGTTTTCATGGAGGTCTTGCGTCCCATTACTTTTGTATTATGTGGACAAAAGTATTGGAAAGCCTGACCATTACACCAAAAGGGACTTTAATGACACTGTATTCAGATACAGAGACTTTCATATGGAGTCGGTCCCCTTTACAGCTGCTATAATGCTCTGGACTCTGAGAGGAACTTGTTTTTCTATAATAAACTTGATAAAACCTGAACACCCTGCAGTGGTGAACAGCTTTGGTTTAATATTTGATTTGATGACTTTAATGTTTAAGTTGAGATTTACAGAAATATTTGAACAGTAACTGTGTAACTGTGTTAAAGGGAACTCTGCTGTTAAAAAGCTCATTATTAGTTTAAAGTGTTTAAACCAAATGTTATTGCACTTTTGTTCATTCAGCAGTACTTTAAAAATAAAAGTGTACAATACACTACTTTTGAATTAGTTTTTCGTATAACAATGCGATTAATCACGGAAAACCATGCATTCATATTATATGCTTTCTGCTCTGATAACATCTTCTGCAGCTCCGAAGCGATGGATGAACCCAATTGCTCATCCTCCGCGCTGACATGTGCTCAGGACATGCTGTGCAACTCCAGTTTAGCCATGAACTTCAGTGCAGCGGAGGTGGAGGACTACTGCCTGGAACCGGACGAGTATCTGGAGAAATATTTGGGGCCACGGCGCTCGCCCATCTTCCTGCCCGTCTGCATCACCTACCTGTTGATCTTCTGCGTGGGCGTCATGGGTAACGTCCTCACCTGCGTGGTCATCACACACCACAGGGTGATGCGGACGCCCACCAACTTCTACCTGTTCAGCCTGGCGGTGTCGGACCTGCTGGTGCTGCTGCTGGGGACGCCTCTAGAGCTGTACGAGCTGTGGAGCAACTACCCGTTCCTGCTCGGGGAGAGCGGCTGCTACTTCAAGACCTTCCTGTTCGAGACCGTGTGCTTCGCCTCCGTCCTGAACGTCACGGCGCTCAGCGTGGAGCGCTACGTCGCCGTGGTCCACCCGCTCAGGGCCAAGTACGTGGTGACGAGAACCCATGCCAGGCGGGTGATCCTGTGTGTGTGGGGCGTGTCGGTGGTGTGCGCCCTGCCCAACACCAGCCTGCATGGCATCTTCACCCTTCCGCGGCCACGGGGGCGGGGCCAAGGCCGCCTGCCTGGCTCGGACACCTGCATGCTGGTCAAACCACGCTGGATGTACAACCTGACCGTCCAGATCACCACACTGATCTTCTTCCTGCTGCCCATGCTGACCCTCAGCGTGCTCTACCTGCTGATTGGCCTGCGGCTGCGCCGGGAGCGCCGGGACGGGTTCTCAGGGCCGCGGGGTCACCAGCAGAGGACGCGCAGACAGCAGGTCACCAAGATGCTGTGTGAGTAAATCTGCACTCTGCTCACAGCATACGGTTTATTTACCTGCTCTCGGAAACTCCTCAACCATCTGAATATAAACAAGATAAACTAAACTGACACCCAAACGATATATTTTACAAAAACGCCTACACTGATATCACATGTTCAGTACATAATCTGTGTAATCGTGTTTATATACATGGTTGGTTGATTCTGTTACTTGTAAAATATCACCAAAATCAGGCCACCATAGAATCTTTAAACCCGTCCTTACCGAGCTCCTCCGTGCCGGCTCTGGTTTCAGTACCTCATGACCTCTAAAAGCACTTTGCATTATGTCTGTTAGCTCTGGGTTGAGGCGAGTCCTGCGAGGGAACTCACTCCTAAAGAACAATTCTGCCGCTCGTGGTCCTGTATGGCCTTTGGTGACATTTGACTCAAAATCTTTTTTTTTCAGGCCGTTCTGAACATGTGATCAAGCATTTCTCCTTAACCAGCACAGGCTTTCACCTCTCATGGCTTTACCAGCAAACCGACTGATCCTTTTGTATCGGGGGTGGAATTTTCCCAGAGGTGGAACACAATATTATTGAAAAGAAACTAGATGATTGTGAGAAACTGCAAAGTGTGATTGCAAGGGTGCATGGTAACTGTGGCTGTGATTAGGTGGTTACTAATGGTTGCTATGGTGTTGCTAGGTGGTTACTAATGGTTGCTATGGTGTTGCTAGGTGGTTACTAGCGATGCACAGTTACATTCTTGCGTCTCCAACTTTAACTTTCTGTGATGAAGGTTTTAGAGGCAGACTTCTGGTTCCATTGACCACCACAGTGAACAACTTTCTCCAGAATGGAGCCAAACCCACTCTGAAACTCTCAGTTTAGACCTTAAATACTTTTTAAGACTTTTAAGACAAAGCTGAGACTTTAAGACAAAATTCCCCCATACTTCAATATAGGGGAATTTTGGAAATGAAGGGAAGTTCCCCTTTACCAGGGAGGCGAGACTGGGGAGGATTAAAATGGATTAAAACAGCGCAGAGAAAAAGTTGCTGTCCTGAGAAAACAGCTCTCACTCTCAAACTAAAGCACTTTAATTTCATTAAGGCTAAAAAATAAACAAATGTTTACTCACAATGTTCAGACGAAAACCTTTTTTTTTTTTGTACCTCCTGTGGCAGTTATTTCACAATGCTCATAGAGCGACTCTCTCTCTCTTCTACAGATACACTGTTATGGTGACTCGCCCCTGCACTCTCTCTCCCCACACATTACAGAGGCGACACGACCAATAAAAAGTAACGTCAGTACTCTGCCCTGAACATTCGGTTGATGAACTGCGCAATGGTGCTCTAAAGCATATAATAAAAATAATGTTAAAACTTAAGAAGAGCAATAGTGTGATTGCGGAAGGGTGGACAGGGACGAGATGTTGGTTGGATGTTCGATTTCATTTCTTTCTGCATCTGCCTTGTAGCTCCAGCATTAAAACCGAGTTTCAATCCCCTTAAACACGTCTCCAGCGATCATCTACATTCACTAGAACAAGAGAACTGGAGGAACCTTTACCCAAACTGTTACATAATATCCAGATTTGTTTGTTTGTATCTTTGTTTGTCTGCAGTCGTGCTCGTGGTGATGTTTGGTATCTGCTGGGCTCCGTTCCACACCGACCGTCTGATGTGGAGCTTCATTGACCAGTGGTCCAGCGGCCAGGTGGAGATATTCCAGGTGTACGAGTATGTCCACGTGATTTCAGGAGTTTTTTTCTACCTGAGCTCCGCCGTTAACCCTGTCCTGTACAACCTGATGTCCACGCGCTTCAGGGAGATGTTCAAGGAGGTGATGTGTCGGCACTCGCCGCGCCCGCCGCCCAGGAAGCAGTCTCTGAGCGTGACCCGGGTGACCTTACGCAGCGTGGTCAGCGAGGTCGCCCCTGGCAACGGAGCCATCACTACGGACGGAGAGTACGAGTTTTACGAATCCCATGAAAACGAGACCATGTTTGACTGAAGAAGAAACTTCAGGATGTCCAGTGGAGGAAACATCACAGCTACTGCCAGACCAGTTACTCCAGTCCCCTCCTCTGATCCCCAGTTACTCCAGTCCCCTCCTCTGATCCCCAGTTACTCCAGTCCCCTCCTCTGATTCCCAGTTACTCCAGTCCCCTCCTCTGATTCCCAGTTACTCCAGTCCTCTCCTCTGATTTCCAGTTACTCCAGTCCTCTCCTCTGATTAAATCTGTTTACATAACAAAATACATTTAAATCATTCTTACACAAACCACAGCTTTAATATATTCATAATTAATAATCGATGTTTATTTATGTCTGGATGCAGTTTGAGCGGCCAAGAAGTTTGTGGGGGAAACTGTTCCTTTAACTGTAACACACACACACACACACACACACATTTATCCAGCTCACATACTGTCTACACACACACACACACACACACACACACATTTATCCAGCTCACATACTGTCTACGCACACACACACACACACACACACACTCGACAAAAATCCTGCCTTTCATTACTGTAAATATTTAGTAAATTGTCATTCCAGCATCTCTTACATGCGGTTCTATTCATTAAACCTGGTTCTGCTCCTGCTGTCTAACCGGCGTCTCGTTTTCTGGAACGTTCCGTGCTCTGTCGGTTCTATTGTTCCTGATTAAAGATGAAGAGCGTCTCGCTGCTGCTGTGTGTCCGCAGTGAACAGGACAGTCCTGTTTAAAAGACCAGAAGAATTGCATGCTGTGGTGTCAGAGGTTTTACTGCTTAATTTTAAAAGTCTAAGAAGCTTATAGATCCAAGATTCCATTATTCTAACTGTCAAATAACAATAACAGACTACCCCAAGAAAACAAATAAAATAAAGTATAACAGTAAACATTAGAACTATAGTGCAAGAGGGATCAAATATAGAACATATATACACACTTTGTCACACGTACCAGACCACGTGACGTCAATCGGGATCGGAAGTGATGCCACGCAGGGGGTATATAAGCAGGAAA
>JBBJLS010072021.1:0-30213 GCA_037577275.1 Bryconaethiops microstoma
ACTTTTGGGAAAATACTCTGTGGACTGATGAGACAAAAGTTGAACTTTTTGGAAGGTGTGTGTCCCATTACATCTGGTGTAGAAGTAACACCGCATTTCAGAAAAAGAACATCATACCAACAGTAAAATATGGTGGTGGCAGTGTGATGGTCTGGGGCTGTTTTGCTGCTTCAGGACCTGGAAGACTTACTGTGATAAATGGAACCATGAATTCTGCGTTCTACCTGAAACTCCTGAAGGAGAATGTCCGGCCATCTGTTCGTGACTTCAAGCTGAAACGAACTTGGTTTCTGGAGCAGGACAATGATCCAGAACACACCAGCAAGTCCACCTCTGATTGGCTGAAGAAAAACTAAATGAAGACTTGAGTGGCCTACTCAAAGTCCTGACCTGAATCCTACTGAAATGCTGTGGCATGACCTTAAAAAGGCGGTTCATGCTCGAAAAACCCTCCAATGTGGCTGAACTACAACAATTCTACAAAGATGAGTAGGCCAAAATTCCTCCACAGCGCTGTAAGGGTGGCCCAACCAGTTATTAGGTTTAGGAGACAATCACTTTGTCACACAGGGCCATGTAGGTTCGGATTTTATTTCTCCCTTGATAACAAAATCCTTCACTTAAAAAATGCATTTTGTTTACTTGTGTCGTCTTTGATTAATATTTAAATTTGTTTTATGATCTGACACATTTAAGTGTGACAAACATGAAAGAAAAGAGGTATCAGGAAGGGGGCAAACACTTTGTCACACCACTGTATAATTTTGTTGCTTTGCTATATATGGTTACCTAGTTTTTACCTTTTAGAATGTGTCTGTAACATTAGCTCTGCAGCTAACAGCCCAGTTAACAGGCCGCTGTCGCAAATGTAAAGGCAGATAGCATCAGGTGTGTGTGAACGGTGTGTGAATACACACATTAACTCGAGTGTTGTACTTTGTTATTCGGATAACCGTGCTGCTGTTAGTGTTACGGCGCGCGCAATATCTGCCTTCCCCTCATTGAAATGACTGAGTGAGCACCTCTGCAAATCAGGGTGATCTGATGAGAATGGGTAAAATTTGAGGAGTCTTTTAGCAACGGGGCTATTTGCACTGATCTCAACTGCTTGGCTATCAAGGAAATGTCCTGAATCTCACTAAAGACGAATACAACTGTATTTTACCAGCTACGTGGCCGCAGTAGTTTTTGCGTTTTACTGATGAGATTATGGTCTGTTAACTTCAGGCATTGGTTAACTCTTCCTAAATCTGCATAGCCCCACTATTGTTTTCCTCTTTACACCTGATTCAAATAAATGAGTTATTAGGTGCTTCTCCATCTGGATCAGATTGGATCAGGTCAAACTGGAAAGCTTGAACGACAGCGTGTCTACGAGCCATTGCTATACACTGTAAACATTAGCGCATGGTACCGCGGACAGTTGGCCCCACCCTCACCCTCCACCTTGCACTGCCTCTCTCCTCCTCATTATCATTTAAAGCTACAGACACAGAAACGGCACTTTTTAGGGAAATCTCATTGTGGGACTGGCTCGAAGTGTCTGTAATTCTGCACCAAGGCTGAATTTCGGAAAGAGACTTCAGATACAGTATTAGGGGACCACTATGACCTATATAAAAGTATAAAAAATCAGCATGTCATGGGACCTTTAAAGGGCCTATTGTGGAAAACATTTCCTTCCTTTATTGTAAAAACAGCTTGATGCAGTATGTAAACATTAATAAAATATCAAAACATATTGTTCAACTCCCAGTCCATACCGTTCACATATAGAGACTAAGTATAGTATTCCATATAAATACAGACCACTGTGAATTAATTGTGTTTGAGGTGTCACAACGAGACGTGCAATGAATCAAAGACATGCAGGCCTCCAGCTGCTTTGCTTCACTTATTCATGTTTATCAAGTTATAAGCAATGTTTAAGTCCAAGATTCTTTTATAAAAGATGCATGTACACATATCAGTCTGAAAAGCACAGATTTTTGGTCAGGTAACACAAATGTAAGCAGACCTAAAAAAAACGCCCATTTTAATGAGTTTGAAAGTAATAACAATGTCCCCCTTCAACTCTAAGGGTGTGTATTTAGAGCCTTAATCAGGCCAGAAATTTTGATCTGAACTAGGGCTGTTATTTTTTGTGGCCTCTTAGTCACACTTGAACACAGCACGAACTTCCTTGCATTTAACCCATGTGTTTGTTCTGCACATTGTACAGAAGGCTGTAGAAGGCGTGTAGAATGTGCAGAACAAACGCAGCTCAAATTGATTTTGTGTACACACCAAGTTTGTGTGCACCCAGGGAGCAGTGTGTGAGAACAGTACCTTACTCACAGAAACCTCAGTGACGAGACTAGCAGTTGGGATTCGAAACCACAACCTTCCGATTGCAGGGCCAACACCCTAACCACTAGGCCACCAACTGCCCCATGACTGCTTGCTTAAAAAAAAATTTTTAATTGAAAAGCTATATTCATTCCATACATTGTACACAAGGCTAGAGGCCGGCAAGTTTGTTATGTGGGACTTTTAAGTTGATATGTGTACTCCGCCTGGGCAAGTGGACACAGCCTGCCGGTGGTTTAAGTTAAATGATTATGGGTTTTGGTTGGTTCTGGGTTTAGAGGGACCAGAACACGCCTGCCCCATGGCTGCAGCCCACGCCAGCCCCAAGGCTCCTGCCCACCCCAAAGCTCCGGCTCTAAGCTGCAGCCCTCATCACAGGTCCCGAAGCTTCAGCCCTCGTCAGGGGTCCCAAAGCTGTAGCCCCCATTCCTGAAGCTGCGGCCCCAGCCCTTGTTCCTGATGTTTGCCAAACTCCGGTTTCGGCACAGGGGCCGTTTTTGCCTCCGCCTCCCCTGCTGCCGCTTTGGAGGGGGCCTGGGCTCCTGAGGGGGCCCTGACCCTGGAGAACACAGGGGCTCCCCAGCGTTGAGGGAGAGTACTGTAACGTTCCCTGTCGGCGGCCGTTAGAGGCCACCATTGTTTAAGGTTGTTATGTGGGACTTTTAAGTTGACATGTGTACTCTGGGCCAGGCAAGCGGACACAGCCAGTCGGTGGTTTAAGTTAAATGATTGTGGGTTTTGGTTGATTCTGGGTTTTGGGGAGTTTAAGATTTAAGGGCCTTTGTTTTGTGAATGGGTGTCGGCCCACCGTCCTTTGTAGTTACAATTGTAATGTAAATAAAATTAAATGTTTGCTTTCATAAAAAGAGTGATTATGATTACTGGATTATCAAAATAATTGCTAAATTATTTGACAGGTCTACCCCGACATTGGGCACTTCAGCACTTGGGGATGCTGGTGGCCTAGTGGTTAGGGAGTTTCCCCTGTGATCAGAAGGTGATGGGCTCGAATGCCAGGACTGCTAGTGGCACCACTGAGGTACCCTTGAACAAGGTACCGGCCCCACACACTGCTCTTCTGGTGCCCCCCGTTGCTGGCTGCCCACTGCTTCACTTGGTGAATGTGTTAAATAAAGAGAAAGAATTTCCCATTGCTTACACTGGTGCTCTGGTGTGTTCACGCATGACTATAAGGGGCCACTTTATTTTGAAACTGAATACACATTGAGCATATTCTGTCCGAGTCTGACCCAACAGACGGTCTCCCGAGAATGTCAAAATTCCAACCCAAACCACATCTTTAAGTTTGGAGTCCAACAAAATTCTGTCCAAAACTGATCAACCCTGCTCAGCATCAACTAAATGGCTGAATAAAACCTGACAGGTGTGATGGCGGCCGAGTGTGTAGGATAGTTGCTTCTGGACCAAGAGGTCATGGGTTCAAATCCTACCTTCAGCATACCACCACTGGGTTCCTGAGCAAGACCCTTAACGCCCAGTTGCTCCAGGTAGACTGTCCCCTGTTGTTAAGGAATGGAAGTCGCTTTGGATAAAAGTGTCTGCTAAATGCTGTAAATGTACTACTATACTAATTTTTATGAGGTTTATATGATACATTTACATTAGCCATTCACTAATAAACAGGAACTTATGAATGCTATATTTGCTTCCCCACACAATATCACCAGGAAGGGATTGTCATCTCTCATTGCAGAGGCAATTTTAGCACTTGCTTTGACACATGCTGCAGATAAGCAACTCAGTTCCATTGCATGGCTGCTTCAATTCAGACTGTGACAGCCACCCATAGCTTTTAATCAACAGGGAAGAAGAGCACAGTGGGGGGGTTTGGATCTAATTCAGCTGCCCCCTTGACAATGATGCATCACCAGATTGATACCACAAAGCTTCCATCACATGTATTGACATGGAGAACCATGGTGGTTAAAGTCAATGATGGCACCAATTGCGCACAGCCGGCACTGAGGGAAACAGCAAACATTCTCAGTGTTTTTGAAAGGAGACAAAATACACTGATGGTTGAAAATGTTTCCCTGCTCTGCTAACTGTCTTGTTAATTATAATACCACAGAAGCTATCCACTTTTCCTCTACCCAGGCACTTTTGAGGCTGCTGTCTCCCAAGTTATATTTGGAACTTAGAAAGACCTGGTACTACGCAAAAGTCAGAACATTCACTGATGTTCAGTGAGGGGTGACATTAACAAGGAATAAAGTAGATACCACAGATTTAATGATGTTTGGTGTAAAGTTGTTGTTGCCATTTATAGCTACTAGAAGTGAATGGTATGAAGTAATTTACTTTTTGCAGTATTGTGGTTTAAGTTCCTCTTGACAAGCTGTTTGTAGTTCTCCAAGGTTACAATGGTAAATTTGGTGTAATTTCAAAATCTTCCATTAATATTTTATGAGATTCAAGTCAGGAGATTGGGTAGGCCACGCCAGTTTCCCTTGTCTGTTTTTAGAACTGTCTTGAGTTATGTTGACTGTGTGTTTGGGGTTGTTGTCCTGTTAGAAATGTCCACCTTTACCCTTCTTATCTGATTTGATTAAATTCTCTACTTAAATGCCCCAGTACATCTTTCCATTCATGTTTCTTTCAGTGACATGTGCTGCCCCAGTACTGTTTCCAGAGAAGCCACTAAATACAATAATGCTCACACTCTCAGACTTCACTGTGGGTTTGATCTTCTTGGGTTCATGATGACCAAACAGGATGAATTATTGACAATTATTATTGTTTTGATTGACCAGAGTATATAGCTTCAAAAAAGTTGCTTAATTTCTAAAGGCTCATGTGCACATTTTAGGTGCACATCTCTGTTTTTATTCTTTAGCAGATTAGTTTTTCGTGAGGTGTTGACAGAGAGATAACTGTGGTGTTTTTCATTGTTTATTGTTTTCTGTGTATCTGGTGATCTTGCTGCTTTCAGGTCATGCTGCAACTCTGTACAAGTGACTACTGTCTTCTCTCATACCTTCTCTCTTACCTTATTGTTTCTGAGAAAAATCCTGCATGGCTGTCCTTGCATAGGAACAGTTAGTTGTGGTTCCAAGACCTTTACCAGTTTTTAAACCAATTGTGTTGACAGGGATGCAATTGGCAACATTGCGTACAAGACTGGTTTGTAGTGTACAAAGAAAATTGTCCCTCAAACTGGTAAACCCAGTCTCCTTGCAAACTAAATTTCTGCTAGAGCTGAAGTTAGTACTCCATCAGGACCCAGTCAGAACACACAGAGAAAACACAGCAGTTTTTTTGTGTTAGTTTTGAAGTTTGTGTTAGTTAACTGTATAGATGTGTAGTTGTTATCCTAAGTGCTCTCTTAGTCACCATTTGAAAACAGCGAGGGATTCAATGGTTCCAATAGTCAGCGAGAGTTTCAATGGATTCAATGGTCCCAAAAGTCAGCGAAAGTTCGTTCCACCACTTAGGTGCCAAAACCTATCGGAGTCTTGATGCATGTCTTCAACATTTGAAAAGGGGTGAGTCAGGCTGGACTGTGCTCGATGCATGAAGAGGGCGAGTTGTGACCCTTGGTCTGATCATTGCTGATCACTGAGGAGAAGTTGGAAAAGTTTTTGACTTCATGGGTGAGTGTTAGCCAGTGAAGGGTTCGCTGTAGTGGAGTGATGTGTGAGAATTTAAGTCTCTTGAAGCCCACATGAGCTGCTGCATTATGAATCAGGTTCAGCGGAAGGCCAGCCACGAGTTGATGACAAGTGATTGGATGAGTATCTGAGTAGCGTCAGTGGTGAGGAACGAATGGAACTTAAAAATATAACCAGATAAGTAGTGATAACATATAATGGTACACCTAGTGGTATTGTTATAAATAGTGGCATTTTATGTTCCACTTCAAAAAATACTGCAATTAAAACCTTTGTTGGTCTAAGAATAAGTGCTTTTGATGTCCTTTGTCAAAACACAATTTTCAGGAAAACAGCTGGAAGCTTCAGGGAATAATTCCATCAGCTACCGAAATTGCATTTAAATGTGTTACAGGAATGTTTGGTGACACTCTGAGGTGTGGTGTAATACTTTATACAGCAGCAGTACTGTGCAGCAGGAGTGTAAGCAAACTTTCTTCTTATTTCATTTCGGCCTTGTGCCTAAGAGCACAGCTGAACAGTGTAAAATCAGCGCTATGTCACAGCAGCACTTATTTCTGAGTGGATAATGAAGACTGTGCTGCAGTAGTGTTAGAGTCATTTGAGTGCAGGGTTGCATCTAATATAATAGTTTTGATAACTAATGTCACTAATATTGGGTAGATTTGATAACTGATGCAACTAATATTAGCCATGGAAAAAATCAGAGACCTTTTCCCTTTTTTCTGTTCGCTGTTTGAACTATTGTAGTGTGAGCTGTGTAAAAAATAAGAAAGGCCTCCATATGTGCTGTAAGTGCACTAGTGTTTGTATAGCAGCTATTCTTTGTGCTGTATTCCAGCAGCTTCACTCCTGATTGAAACAGAGTCACACATGCACACACTATGCTCTTAACATCACTATTTTAATTGCTACAATTGTAAAATAATGTACAAATGTTGTGTAGTTTCCAAGGTATAATAAATTATTTATATGTATTATTTTTACTCCAAACATTTATATGTATTCATTTTCTCTAAACATTTTTTTGTGTGGTCAGTAGTGTATAAAACAATAGTGACATGCACATTTTACACAGACACACTCCAACAATATTAGATTTGACAATGATTTGACAATATTAGATAGATTTGATCATGTGATGATGTTACAAAATGGTAAAACAATTTAAATGCAACACTTTTAATAAACATGCATTTTTCCATCTCTGCGTACCAGAGAGTCCATTATGGCTGTTGAAACAGATTTGTAATGTGACAGCATCTGATTTAACTCCAGGTGAAAATAAGTTTCCTAGCTAGCAAGTTTTAAGTAACGTTTTTTTTTTTCAAGAATAAATGAGCACATGCAGGCTAGTGAGCTGCCAGGAGCAGAAGGGAACTTATTTAGACTGTCCTGCAATGGAAAAAATTACACCTAACCCATTACGACCTTGGGTACTTTGGAACATACAGCCTTAAAAACATAAAGTCAAATGTGCGTGCTCAGTCAATGAAAACAGCAACAACCATGTACAGGTTCATGGCCTGATACATGTGGAAGGTGTCTAAGGATGTTGTCTTTTTGTACAGGAAAAATAAGCTTTTTGGAAGTGCTCTTATCAAGTAAAAGATAGCTTTTTAAAAGAAGTGCTACAACTTTTTGCTTTCTTTTAAATATAAAAATATTAATATTTTTATATATAAATATTTTTATATTTAGTGGGTGATTTTCCCTTATATCAATAAGCATAATTTAAGCTAGGGACACTGGGGAGATTTCCGCACTACTTTTTGTCTTGGCCTATCAAATCAAAGTCAAAGTCAAAGCTTACACAAGTATACAGTATACAAGCATGTACAAGTATACATCTCGACCATATACAAGTGTTATTTTGTCCCCAATCAGTTTTTGGAGGTCTATAAGTCTAACAAGTAAGTGCCAGCGCTGAGTTGAGGTCCATGCTAATATCTATAGATAGTTGTGCTATGTTTCTAAAGTGTTTCTAAAACATGATGTTTTAATCCCCTTGTTAACATGGGATCTACATTTAAGATAAATCTAGGATAACACCAAGTCTCAGATTAAACCTGTAGTTAATTTCCCCAGGTAATCAAACAGCATGTCTCTTTTTGCTTTTGGTTTCACTAGTAGGATTTCCATTTTGTCCACATTTAACTTAAGGAATGATTGCCAAAAAACAGGTAGTAATGGAGTTCTTAGCTGCTGCATCATTTGGTTCAGCAGAGATGTAACTATGGAGGCACACATTGTGTTGTCTAATGATCTCACAAATTGGCAGCATGTATAGTGGTAATAATAATAATAATAATAGACCCAGCCAGCGTCTTCGTGCAACCCCAAATCAGACACTTGATCTCCAAGCCTGACATAATGAACCACTGCCTTACAGTCACACCTGACACCCCAGTGCTCCCAACATAATCCTCCCTCCTTTAAACCAGTATGCTCAGTCTGTTGGTCTAAGAATAAGCACACCTGTACAGAACAGTATGAGTGTAGAGAAACAATTTAGTTTGATATAATATATAGAATCTAAAGATAAGTGAATATTTATATTAAATACTGAATGTTGAAAATAATAACATATCCCTGAGCTTTGTCTGTGCTGCCTGGTCATTGGTTCTACCCTCACAATACTGTATAGTAGTATAACATAACAGTAGCTGACTGCAGCTACTCTATATAGGCAAAAAGTATTGGGCCTGACCATTACACCAGTAGGGACTTTAATGATATTGCATTCAAATACATAGACTTAAATATGGAGTTGGTTCCCCCTTTGCAGCTATAACAGCTTCCACTCTTTTTTGAAGGTTTTCCACAAGATTTTGGAGTTTCTGTGGGAATTTGTGCCCATTCATTCTGTAGAGGATTTATGAGCTCAGGCACTGATCTTGGACGAAAGGGCCTGGCTCACAATCTCCGTTCCAGTTAATCCCAAAGGTGTTGGATGGGGTTGAGGTCAGGGCTCTGTGCGGCCACTCAAGTTCTTCCACACCAAACTCATCTAACCAATCACGTCTTTATGGTCCTTGCTTTGTGCACTGGGGGGCATAGCCTAAACCCTGAAAAACAGGTGTGTCCCAATACTTTCATCTATATAGTGTATTTCTCTTCAAACAGTAAAATAAAACCTAAACAGCCGTGTGATTAGCTTTGGTACCCTCTACTGTCTGGGCATTTTCAGTCTCAGCTGGTTCAACAAGTCATTTGGGTTTACATTAGCAGCAGTACTGGCTTTAATTAAATCTGCTGTTTTTGAAGAACAAAATGAGCTCCTCACATTTTGATGCAGAGAAGGTCTGGGGAAAATGTTAGGTAGCTGGTCAGGGATGGAGAACAATATGCTAGAGTTACCAGCCTTCTCTGTAATAATCTTAGAAAAGGAACTCTTGATAGACACGTTGCTTTGTTATAGGCAGTCATGGCTTCTTTGTTTATATTATAGTAAACCAGTTTTCTTCCATTTTCTTTCAGCTACCTGACAGATTCTCTTCATTTCATTAACTCTGTCATTTTTTTAACCATGGCAAAATTATTTTTGTCACATCCCCGGTCAACAGCCGCTAGAGGACGCCATTGTGTGTTTTAAGTAGGACTGGTGGAACTCTTATTTTGAAATTGTATAGATTCAGGGTGTCAACTTCATGTAATTAGTCACAGTTGTTTACCGTTTCGAGTAAGTGATGGTCTGTGCAGATTGGGTCTAGTCCAAGTTTTGTTTGTATTTAGGGTACCTAGGTTTATGCACGGGTGTCGGTTGACCATCATACGTCCATCGTTTGTACTGTCTTTGTGAGAGAGTCTATCGTCTTCTGTGTCTTAGAGTTTACTTTGTGTTTTGGCCCCCGAGCCTCTTTGAGTTCTTGTGAATAAAAGTCTAGAAAAATGGAAACCTGCATCTGCGCCTCGCTACCCGAGCCCATTGTGACAGACCTTTAGTGAAGCAGCAGTAATTGAAGCAGATCAAACTTTAGCCCTGCTGTCAGCCCCATGGTGGCGCAGTGGGTTGGGTGTTCGAATCTGGGTCCTGGCCTTGTGTGTGTGTGTGTGTGTGTGTGTGTATGTGTGTGGAGTTTGCATGTTCCCTTCATGGCATGGGTTTCCCCCACAGTCCAAAGACTTGTGTGTCAGGTGACTTGGGGAGTCAGGTGAATTGGGTTAATTTCTTGAGTTGTGCTTAGCTTTAATTCTAGTGGTGTTATCAGCTTCCTTGGGTTCAGTGTAATCAGTATTATCACACATTTAACTCAGAGTCAGTGGACGGCACGTGAGCAATCAGAGCTCAGATGGCAGAGTGAAAGTTGCTCGTTTTTATTTGAACTCTTGCTAGATTTGCCTCTGTGGACAGTGTCAGACCGAGCTCTGGATGATACTATCAGTATAACGCCAGTGCTCTGCCACTAAGAAGCTTCCTTAGGGAATGTTGTTCTATTAGGACACATTCAAGGGCAGCATGTCAGCCAAGTCTGAGATGGGATACATATACATTTGTTTATATATATATATTTATATATATATATATATATATTTGTTTGTTTAAATTAATATTGACTTTTGTGAGCAAAATTGTTACAGGCAGTGTTACACTTGATGACCACCATTGCATTCTCCACTGTTGAGTGAGTACTCCCATCTAACCACTGAGAAGAAGTGGGGGGAGGCTCAGTGTTGGTGGTGATGCAATGTCCCTATTGTATTTATTTTTTTACTGTCATTGTGTGTTTTAAAAGTTCCAAGCTAAAACTGTGTTGACGTCGTAACAAGTTTAGAGTAGCCCACATTGCCTACAGCATAGCGTTCCCCTCAGGCCACAACCACTGTTTACTGTGTTAGCCTTTGTGGTTGAAACTACTTTTTCTCACAGTCTCCTCCTGTCTGCACCAGCACTTCCTCTCTCTCTCTGCATTTCGATTTTTTAAATATTCAGCTGTACGTGGCCTCATCTGAGGAACACAGTAACTGATAATTGTTTCATGTGGCAAGCGGGGAGAGACCAGTTGAGAAAGTGAAGAAGAAGAAATATTACTTTCAACTACAAGGGCTATTGCACAATCCCTTCCTGGGGGGAATTAAACAGACTATTGATTATTATGCACTAACACAAATGGGACTATATGAAATTTTAGCTTACAAGCTCTCAAAAGCATTTTATGCAATCCTAAAAGATTTATTTTAAGAAGAATAATTGAAATAAGGAACACAGTCTCTTCCTCAAGGCCACAGCTCCTTTCATTGTTATTATAACATTTGCCCTCATGAGGAAAAAATAAAAATAACAATTACACTTATATCATTTTCAGTCGATATGACTGCTAATGAAGAGACGAATACAAGAACTATAGACCTGACACACCAAGGAATACCACCTGACCACCTGGAGGAGCATACAGCCCAAACAAGCAAATCAGGCCTGCTGCAGCACAAGACCTGCAATAGTTATTTCTGATTAACTCAATTTCATTCATTCATTCATTCATTCAATTTCTGTACCTGCTTAATCCTTACTAGGGTCACAGGTACCCGGAGCCTATCCCAGGGTCTACAGGTGCATGGCAGGGACTCACACACACAATTCACTCACATACTCAGGGAGCACACACACAATTCACTCACATACTCAGACCTATGGTCAATTTAGAATCCCCAATTCACCTGACAGGCATGTATTTGGACTGTGGGAAAAACCGAATACCCGGAGGAAACCCACACCACCACAAGAAGAACATGCAAATTCCACACACACACAAGACCAGGACCCAGATTCAAACCCTCAACCCTGGAGGTGTGAGACAACGGTGCTAAAAAAATACTTTGCAATCGATTCATTGGGTTTATATAGTGTGCTGTGTAATGGAGTTGACTACATCACATGGTAGAGGCAGAGAAATCTGTTCTATTTTTGTTCATAAAGTCAAATTAATTCATGGCAGTGGGAAGTCTTTTGGTCACTGTGAGTTAAAAGGATAGATTATCATGTTCCAAGAGACTGCCTTCAGATGAGGCAATACATTAGGGCTTTCAGATGCAGCAGTAGATGATGATGACTCACTGCTATTCATACATTATATATTTTTTTCTTCATTAGATGATGAACATCCATAGTTTATCAAGGTAACAAAGTACAGAAAACTATCTTCCTTCTTAGACACTTGGGGTGTCAAAGCAGCAAAGTATTATATTATATACCTGTGAATTAACAAAAACAATAAACTGATGTTTTCAGATTCACTGAAATGTTGAGTTGTTTACTTTCACCCTGGCTATTTTGTAATGCAATAAAATGAACTTAGTGATACTGCTGAAAATGACTAAGTAGTCCTTTAATACTTCTATTTCATTCATGCATCGACTCATCTAACCAAAATGTTTTTTCTGTAGGACAAAATATTTTTCTGTAGGACGAATTTTTTCCCTGTAGGACAATGACTGCTTTCCTATTAAGCTCAAAATGCAACAATTAGCAAAGCAAGTAAGATCTTTATAACGACAGCTGAACAGATGAAAGACTGCTGTAGTCTTCTCATATACTCCCACACTAAACGAAATGACAAAGGATGAGAACAAAGGAGAGTGAAAGAGACAGCAAGAGTGTGAGCAGAGTCAATACAGCAGTTGAATAGTGTTGGCTCACAAAGTAGCCTTGACCAGAATTAGTTTCATCGGTTAGAAACACTGATTATTCATCTAAAATTTACTTATGAGATGGGCTGAGCTGGAGGTGGCAGAGTTGAAAATGTTAAGATTTGCATTGGGAGTGACAAGGAATCAGAATCAGGATTAGGAATGAGTTTATTAGAGGGACAGCTCGAGTTGGATTTTTTTGAGGAAAAGTCAGAGAGACGAGATTGTGTTGGTTTGGACATGTGCTGAGGAGAGACTCTGAGTGTGGGGAGAAGGATGCTGAGGAGAGACTCTGAGTGTGTTGGGAGAAGGAAGCTGAGGAGAGACTCTGAGTGTGTTGGGAGAAGGAAGCTGAGGAGAGACTCTGAGTGTGTTAGAGACGGTAGAAAAAGAAAAAATAGAAAAAGAAGAAGAAGAAAAAGATGAGGAAGAAGATGCATGAGGAAAAACTGGCTACTCAGGTACCCTGATATGTGTATATATTCATGCTTTTCACCAAGCATTTCATTCAGCGTTCACCTTTTTTGTATTACAGGGTCATTGGCCTTACACTGTCCTTAATTACAGTCATAGAAACTCTATATAAGTGTATTTTGGACATTTATTTGAGTAAGAGGTCATTACTTGAACTAAAGATATGAATCATGTTGTACACCATGCACTACATGCAGAAAATTACGAAACCAACCAGACTAAGTATAAAAACTGCTGCACTCAAAAAAAAAGTGGTGCAGGATTTTGCACTTGGTGAGGCGGTACAGGTACGAGGCAATGTGGGAGAGTGGACAGGACGGAGTTTCTCGTTGTGACAGAGTCCTTCTGAAAGTCAGCAGGAATAGTGGAAAAACAAAGTCAAAGAGAAGAACATTAGTGTGAACAGTAAAACTACAGTTGACATGAGACCTGTCACTAAATTACAAACACTTATAGTAATCTTTGCTCCTCTTGTGAAATGTTATCAGTTATCAGAGACTTTGTCAAAAGTTGCAAGTTGCAGTTTTGTTGCTGTTAACATAAGCATACTTCTAACATTAATGTTTCTGTGTTTGTACTTAAGAAGAAGATAATTGTTTATTTTCTTTGCAGTGTTCCTTTAATTCATAATATAATGGTTCTCCATAAAAAAACTTAGTTTACCACTTTTACTTCAAGGGACACACAAATGAGTACAAATTAAGTGTCAATAACTAGTCGCATCTTTGGGGGACATAAAAAGTGCTAATTAGTGGTTAATACAAAGCAAGAAGTAATGAATGGTCAAAATGCAAAGCTCTGAAAATAGTGAAGCAGCTGAATATAAAGGAAAGTGCCTGAAGACTGCTAGCTATATGACAATAGAGGAAAACGTAGCAGGAAAGCAGTAGATTAACCATATTAATAATGATTAAATATGTAATAATAATATGATATTAAAAATATAATATCACATAAGCTAATATACTTATATTAGTTAATATACATTTATGGAGGAATTAAGCAATTGACTAAAGACAGATCAGTTGACAGTGTACTCATTTACTAAGAAGTACTTGTTTACTACCTAATAATTTATGCTTAATGAATAGTTAAACAATATTTCAATGATAGGTCATTATTGATATATTAACAGCATAATTAATGAAAATGTGTAACCTTTAATCTGACCCTTAATATAAACAGTCTGCTTGCGACTGTTTATATGCGACCCCTGTCAGGAACTCACAAGGTTTCATACTGCAGCGGCTTTTGGAATGAAGAAAGCCTTTCTGAAATGCAGTACTTTGTTGTAAAACCAGAAGCTATTGCATGGGCAGCTATAAGTCTGACCATTCCTCATTAAAGAAGTGGAGGTCATCCTTTTTGTTATTAAATAACATGAAAGGAGTTGTGCCACATTAGTAATGAAAAATTAAGACAAAATATTAACATTTATTAACATTTTTGATATATGAGCCAATAGTCTGTAACAATTGACATGATCCAAATTGAATGATGACCGTTAATGCGGTCATCATTCGCTAACACTCGGAAATATATAATAGCACAATATTTTATCAGTACACTCAACATGTATCCCAGTATATAATTTTTCTGATGTTAGACAAAAAGAACCAGTTGTGCCATATTTTTAAAAATCTTTTAATCATTCAATCATTTTTATACAAATAGGATTAATTATTCTCTGTCTATAATGTTCAGTGTGACGGTATTTATGATACACTCAGAAAAACATATCAGATAGAACACCATCGTATTGATCACTCCTAATTTAAATGCTATTGTGTCTAACAGTTTTTACAGATTTGGGATGTGGGGGTCCATTGAAACTGGTTTCAGACTGGAAAGGGGTCTCTGCCTGAATAAAAACCCCCAGTATAAGGGAAACAAAGGCAGTTAATGGCACTGTTCCCAAGGAAACTTCATCACATCTTTATTTTCAAGAGTATGTGGGCCACTTTCAACCACAGAGCACCTTTTAATACATGTTGAACTATAAAATTGAAATTCAGACAAAGTCACACTTTTTTTCACTCAAAGCCATTTTTTCAGAATGTAAACTGCGTATTGTCGGAAAATTTAATGGAAGGACATTGTCTGATCCATTGCTATACGACACCATGAATACATGCACAGAGTTACCTTAACAGAAAGAGCTGTTTTTAGGAAGCATTACTCACCGGAAGATAACAGGCATAGAATGTGTGACAGATGGAGAAATCCAAGCATCTAGGTAAATGAGGCAGACAGAACATGCTCTTTTGCAAAAGGCGATTACATGGCGGTGCTTTGCAAATTTCATATGGTATTCGCTTGCTTGGACATGAAATTCCACAACCAATATGTGTTTTCATAGTCAATATCACAGGCCAAGAAGAATTGGGCCTTTTTCCATCCTTCGCCCATCATGGTTTTTGCATGAGGCACTCCATGCAAATCAGCATCACATTACATTATAATGCACCGCATTCAGCGGTCATCTGTCACGATTCCCTCTCTCTCCCCAATGAAGGCAGGCACGTGTGCAGATGTCCATGATTTAAGTTTCTTTTACTGAATTAAAAAAACGAAACAAAAACAGGTTCAAGGACCTGAAAGATACAAGCTTTAAAGGAGACAGAAGGATAACGCTCTCCGAAGAGCCAGGGCGATGGTGGACCGACAACCCAGGTTAAATACAAAAACGCAAATCCCAAAAATCAATTACAAAACAGAACCATTTACACAACACAGGTGAAACCAATAACATTATAAAAGCTCCAAACTAAAACACCAAACAACTAACTTAAACAAGTCACTGTCACTGACCCCAGACCTGACATCAGCTGTGAACTATTTTTGTTTTTTGAAGCTCAGATTGGGGGAATATATGTACATTTCTGTGGATGGATATGGTGATCCGAGGCATCACTCTCATGCTTCAGCATATCCTGCAATATCAGCCCTTAATTGTTTTTGCTTTATGCCTCTGCTTTGCAAATAGAGACCTCAGCATTTTCACCTAAATCACCCTGCCAGAACCTGCTGATATTCTCTCTCTCTCTGCTTGAACAGATGAATGCAGTTTTATTTGCATACCATTTTTATTGTAGACATTGCCAGAAAGCAGCTTTACACATATCCAAATCCAGCTTATTCGTGTCATGTTTACCTGCTGCCCCTGTTCCTAATACATATCTGTCTCCTTTTAGAGTGCTCTGGTCATCATTTTTGGAACGCTGTATGACACCTTTATAGTGTACAAATGATGAATGAGAACATATACATTTACATGGCTGCCATAAAATAGATACTGAAATATAGTGTAACAATATGTATTCAGCTGTCTCCTGGAGAAACCATGCCAACAGCGTGACCTACACCAGAATAGAAAAAAATCTACTTGTGTGATATTTTAGGGATGCATGATGCAACATTTCCATCAGTTCCGGAAAGCAAATACATATGTTTCTGGCTCAATCAAAATAAATGGCACAGTCAATTTTTAAGGTATTATGTTGTGTCTATCTGTGGCACGACTCCAAAAACTTCTATACAACTCTGGAAAAAAAAAGAGGCCACTGCAATTTATTTTTAAATCAGCATCACAACAATTCCATGCTGGTGTCTGTTAAATTCATACACAAGCACCTTATTCTGACACAGGCAATCTACAAAGTACTCAGTTATTAAAATGGACCACAGATGATCTCTACAGAGAGTCAATTAAAACATTGGTGGTTCATCTCTCCAGGTGGTACTGCTTTCATGTGAGCTAATATTTATTTTTTACATTATAAGCGGGTCTTGTCATGCCCTACACAAGATCTTCTCCTTGGTTAATTATGTGATGTCATGTTGAGGAATCACAAAAAGCCGTAACTGTTTAACTGGAAATCTGCCCTGCCGCCTGGCTGACTGTATATTATTTTGCTTGGATGGGAATGGTCTGTGGAAAGAGTTGACGGAAGGGGCAAGCTGGAGATATGAAAACGATCTATTTGTGGCTATAAGCCATGGATGTCTGCAAAGGTCTGGATTTTGTTTGTTCTACCACACTGAACTCATCCAACCATGTCTTCATGGACTTTGCATTGTTCACTGGGGCACAGTCACGCTGGAATAGGAAAGGTTTTTCACTTAACTGTGTCCACACACGTTGTCTTGTTTTTAAGTCTGCATTCTGTTTACTCATCAAGACGCGTCTCTTATCTGCAACTAAAAACATGGAGGTCAATAGCTAAAAAAACGAGATTCTGTAGACAGTTAGACAGATAAGTGCAACGTGGGATTGTGCGCAGTGATGAATGAGACACAAACTTTCAATTTCTGAGGTGCCAGCTGTGGCTCACTTGATTACATCTCTCAGTGGAAGCTGCTTTAGGTCATTTGTCTTTGTCCTAGTGGGACGCAGTGACACATTTCTGACTAAATGTAACTGAATACGATCAGATCCAGTGTAACCTGAGCATGGGTTGTGTTTTACAGATTTTTTTTCCCGCAGTGAGGGGCGGGTGAGGACAGGCTGTTTGTTATGTATACATACTGTGCCCTCCAGAATTATTTACACCCTTATTTGATATGAGTGGATAAGGCTTATAAAAAATCCCCTTAATCAATTCCCATTTATCAGTGTTTTTTCGGCAAACAATAGAAATGTATAAATTGAGTTCATTTCCAAAGATTAAAGGGGTGGTGGTGGCCTAGTGGTAGGGTACTTGCATCTGGACCAAGAGTTCATGGGTTTGAATCCTACCTTCAGCAGACCACCACTGGGTTACTGAATAAGACCCTTAACCCCAAGTTGCTCCAGGGAGACTGTCCCCTGTAGTTAGGGAATGGAAGTCGCTTTGGATAAAAGCGTCTGATAAATATGTAAATTATTTGTGGAACTTAGTCTTCTCTTATAATGTTCATAACACTTGAGAACACAGAAGAAAGAATTTTGGGTTTTCTCCTATGCTGTCTCTTCTCGAGCTCTGGAACTGGATCTAGGTCAGGGGACTGAGATGGCCATGGCAAAAGCTTAATTTTGTGTTTTAAGCATTTTTGAGAGGATTTTGATGTGTGCTTGTTGTCTTGCTGAAATATCAAACCATGACCATGTTTTATCTTCAAAGCAGTAGCAGCCAGATATATATTTAAAATCTACTGGAACTTCCTGGAATCCATAATGCCATGCCATATAATACTGCCAGGACCTCTGGAGGAGAAGCAGCCCCACAGCATCACATATCCTCCACCATATTTATTTGGTGCTTTTTTCTGTAGCCATCTTTATTTCTACACCAAGCCCACCTTGAGCTTTTGTTTTTGAGATTTTTTTTATTTCCCTGACCATCCTCCTCACTGTGGCTACTGACAAAACAGCCCTGTGTCCTCTTCTAGGATGGTTCATGATAGTTTTGAATTTCTTAAACTTCTTAACTGTTGATATCAGCATTTTCGAAGGCTCAAAGTCCTTGGTTTTGTCTTACTGTAATGGAATGCTTTTGAATCTTTCCCATGGTGATGAATGATTTGAGCACTGTGTCGCCTCAATTTTATTCCCTACTGAAACAAGAAATCATGAAGGCCCCTTAAAAGTTTCTGAAAATGTAAGACAACCTAAAATCTGTTAAATATGCATGAAATCAAACCTCATTTGCATTTCCTTAATTCAGATTTCTTGATGTGCCAATAACTGTGTAAGAGTTTTTTCTATGTTCAATATAAAAACTGGATAATAACTGATCATGTGAAATGTTTTTTTCAAAGACTGGCAATTACTTTAGAGGGTACCGTATGTTTCTTTGATATATGATCCTCTCTTGATGAGTTATGATGAGTAATGAGTAGATCAATATAACTCTGTATTGGGGGATTGATTTTTTGTTCTCTTTGTCTTTTCATTTCCCTTATAAATATTCAACATACTTGCTTAGGGAAAAGTGTGTGTGTGTGTGTGTGTGTGGGGGGTATTTTCAGTTTATTTATTCAACTTTTTAAGTCTTTTAAACTTCCCCTACTCTTCTCTGGCATTGCATATTGTCCAAAAAAATAGAGATGTTGTAACACCCTGCCTTGTTTTGCCCCTTCCCCTTATGCCTTGTCTTTTGGTTTTTCCCTAGGTCCACCCTTTTCCTGCCCCTGAATCAGTGTGTTCATCTGCGTACTTTTAACCTCTTCTTACCTAGGTGTTCCTCATGTTTTCCCTCTGAAGAACTCTTGTGTCTTTTTTCAGGTTGTATGTCCGCTGTGACACTCCCTGTGATGTTCCCTGTAGAACTCACCTTGGTGATTCTGTCAGTTGTTTACTTTGATACTCAGTGTTCATTTTGGGTTTATGTCTGTAGTGTTTGTTTCTGTTAATAAAGGTCCTCCTTGCAAGTATATCATCTCCACCATTTATATGTTCTGTGATTGGAGGGCATTAGTGAATTGGCCAGGCAAGGGAGAGAGGCGAGGTCCCAGGATGGCCGCAAGCTGTTAGTCCAGCTGCAGCTCCTCAGTGAGGAAAGTGTACTGACTGTCTTGTGGACTTGGTCGGTACTGCTCTGGGGGGATGGAGCCTGTCTCTCTCCCTGAGGTCACTGAGGATGTTTTCATGTGGACACTCAAATCCACAGCACCCCCATGACCCAGAGGGTGCTGCTGAAGATTCCACAGTTCAACAGCCATGTCCTGACAGTTGCGTCTGCTGGAGCCTAGGACATGACTCTGGCCTGGCCACCTCCCTGATTTCTCGCTGAACTGCTCCTTTTTATGTACAATGTTATAGAATTTGTACAAATGTAAAATTTAAAAGCAAATCTAAATAGGAGTAAAACTGCCACATCTGGTCCATCTCAGTCACGCCCACAACGGAGCCTGTCGCCCGAGTACTAGGTGGCACACAGCCCTGGGCACATTATTGTGACGTCATAGGCTGTCGTGTTTGTGGTCGTTTAGTGCCTAAGCAACCCAGGTGAGGGTGTGGAGCTTCTTTAGTTCATTAGCTGGGTCGCTAGGTACATAACGACATGTCCACCTGTTTTCTGTTTAGGTTAAGTACTGCTTATTTTTTAGTTGATGTTCTGTGTTGTAAGATTGGCTGTCTGTGTGTTCATGTGATTTTAAAAGCCCAGCCGATCCACAGAATCTTTACGTGGTTACCCAACTCTTACCTTGGGTTCTGGTTTTTGTATTTTGAAAGATCTTCTTATTCATTATTGCAAGCCTGTGTTTTCTAGAAGGGTAATGAGGCTGAGACATGAGAAGGACTCTGTTGGCAACCAGCGGACTCTCTAAGTGGCAATGGAGAGCTTTTTATACACCCCATTTCTTGGTATCTGACTGTGTGCTTCTCCTGTGTCTCTCTTCCCCCTGTGTGTTGACAGGCATGAGTGTGTGAGCGCCTTCATATTGAGAAACTCCATGGAGTGTGGAGCAGGTGTACTGGCCCCTGGAGACAGAGGGCTTGCGAAAAGCTTCGAGAGAGTTGACTCTGCAGTCCCCTTCCAGTGTTTAAGTTTAGTTCGGAGTGAAGGTCCTCCGGAGCTTTGTATTATGTGTATGTCGCCAGTATGTACCCACAATATGCTGCACACCACCTGTTTGTGCACCTTCCAGCAAGCTGGATTTATTTAGTCATTTGAAAGACAAAATTTTTGTTTTCCCATAACTTTCCATCAAAATGTAATGACATTTGCCCATCTCTGAAATCGTCTTTATTTTCATTATGCAATCTGCACCAATGGATGGAAAAATTATTTTAACCAGTAATATCATGTTTCACTTGCTACTACACTCACCTATCATCAAGTGAATGTTAAGATGACTTAGAGAACCTATTGAAAATACTACAAAAATACAGAAAAGGCACTCTCACTCTACCATTTTGATTTTGCACTGATCCTAAACACTGTTAACATTCAATAGTCCTACTAACCAAACTATAAGATACATATGTGCTCTTTAGTGGGCTTTTCTTCCATTGCATATTAACATAAGCCCGGACCTTCCATAGTGTGTGTGCAGAAGGCAAACAATCTAAAAGGCCTTAATCGCTTCAGTATGACATTTCCTCTGTCATCTGCTCATTCCCCTTTCTGTATTATCTTTCCCAAAGTCATAATCCCTGAAAAACAAGTCACGAGAATCTCCCAGAACAAGTTAGGCAGGTTATGAGGGGTCAGATGTCTGATCCTTGACGACAGAATACAAACCATGGTTCTAGGAGAATGGGATCAGAAAGCTAATCCTAAACAGGCAAGCCTGGGTTCAGAGCAAAATCACTGGAAATAAAGGGGATGCAGACAATGACACATATTTCCACCAAATCTGATGGGTCTGGTTTGTTCCCTGTTATTTACCAACAATGTAACTATTATCATATAAATGCTGAAGTAAATAAAAAATAAATGCTTTAAGAGGTGACAAACTAATCACCTAATAACTTAATCAACTAATAACTCAAAGATAAACCATAATGTAGATCATTTTGGATTTGACCATTTAGGACAAATTGGAGGAGATATCTCAAACCATCCAGACATGTTGCCAGTGCCTCCATATTACAGTATAGCCCCCCTACAAACTAAAGTATTTTTAGTATCTGACTGGCACATTTAAAATAAGTGTAACATATGTCTTCATTAAAAAATAAAATAGAAGTTTAAAAGGTCAGTTCCAATTTCACAGTAAAACTGGGCTTTAGACATTCCTTGTCCAGAGCCTGGTCCTCTTTAATGCAATATTCTTCTCAGGTCATATTTTGAAACAATAAAGCATGTCTGTATCAAACTGTCTCAAGGGCAGTTCTGTTGAAGGTGTCTCCATCACCACGCTACCTTCTAGGGCACTGACAATTGGACAGTAAGACACAAAGACAGCTGCCTTCAGTCTCAGATGCTGCCAAAAAGATGGATCCAAACGTTTAGATGACACTGACAGAGTAACTGGGGGGTGGTGGCCTAGTGGGTAGGATGCTTGCCTCTGGAACAAGAGGACATGGGTTCTAATCCTACCTTACTCAGGGTTCCTGAGTAAGACCCTTAACCCCAAGTTGCTCCAGGGAGACTACCCTATGTCTTTACAGAATGGGGGTCTCTTTGCCCAGAGGAAATGACTCAGTTCCTGCACAGACTATTCAACGTGACCATTTGACTCAGGATGATAACCTGTGGTCAGGCTGACAATAGTCCCCAATTTTTTAAAGAAAGCTGCCCAGACGCAAGAAACAAACTGGGAACCTTGGTTGGAGAGGATGTCCTCTGGGATGCCATAGTGCAAGAACATGGCTTGAAAGAGGACCTCAGCCACTTCTAGGGTGGTGGGCAAGGAAACAAATGGAAGGAACCTTCGAAAAACAGTCCACGACCACCAGCACAACCATGTACCCTTTGGATACCAGAAGGTCCGTCACGAAGTCCACAGCTATGTGGGACCACGGCCTGTGCAGTACCGTGTTGTGTGCCCACTCTATAACTTTAACTCTTAAAGTCTCAGGTACGGATACTTTGTTTTCGGGACAAGTTTGAGGAACCAGAGATGGGGAATCGAGTCTGAGACTCGGACGTGAGTCACACTTAAGACGCACAAACAAAGACTTGTGACTTGACTTTAGACTTGCCCTCAACGACTTGAGACTTGACTCCGGCTTGGGTGTTGTGACTCGTGAGTCATAACTTGTAACCAATGTTCATTTCATGGAATTATTAATTTCATTATTTCATTCATTTCAGTTTTCCACTGTGTTGGCTAGCATAATGGGAAAACCGCAGGCAGACTGATTTTCCCTCCCTGATAATATCACGCATGCATGCAGCCACAGATTTCAAATCAACACCGATGGCGACAGCAAGTTCACCTGTGCTATTTGTTATCGCATTTGGCATTCCATTCATTATCCCTTACTTAATGCATAGGATTAATCAGTAAACCTGGTAGCCTAAAACTCCGTTCAGCTGTATTATATTTTGCCTAGGACAGCAACACACTGAATGAATATTGCCTTCCCTCACAATAGTTTTGTGTTCCCTTCCTCCCAGAGCTCCATATTTCCAGCCTATGGAGACGTACACATTACGATACATTTAAGCTCTATGCTTAGAACATCACGTTATGTGTTTTGTTACTTGTTATTTAAACAAACAAAGAAAACACATCTTGGATAGATAGTCGAATGGTATTTTTGTATTGTCTTTCTAAAACTATTTATTATTTCACTAGCTGACGTTATTAGCGAATAGATGTCAAATCACACTATGCCTGTATAGGGTCACTAGTTTGAGTGAGAGGTGATGGCCTTCTTCAGCATTCTCAGTGCACTCTGTGTCTGAGCTGTTTAGAATTCAGTTGCTGCTGATTTGTGGATTTTTTGGATTTTATAGCTTTCTATAAAACTTTATAGTGTATCCTGATGGATATAGTCAAACATAATAATAATAATAATAATAATAATAATAATAATAATAATAATAATAATAACAATAAGGATAATAATGGTTAAAGAAGATTAACATTTTTTTTTTTTAAGTTATTGCGAGGAACACGAAAGGGTATTGTGAGGGAACACAATAAAAATATTCACTAACATGACCCCTCCTGGGCTCCATACAAAATAGCATAGTCTACTGCAAAAATGCAATATGTTCTTTTATTAACATAAAATAACAGCAGCTTTTTTGTAAAGGTGCTTCCACATATAGTAATTTTATATAAATGACAATATTATTAGCTTTATCATCCATATTTTACATAGTAAGCGAGAAAATTAACTTACATGTTCATCTACAGGTATGCAGAATTCAGCAAAGCAAAGAAAGGAACCAGTGACACAAGAGGTGTGCAAGTATACCACCAGGGTCATCCTAGACAGAGGATCATCATTGAGTCAATAGTCAATGACCTCGTCATTGGATGCAATTTGCCCGTCTTTAAATGAGCACCCCAACTTCAGGAAATTTTTGTCAGTGACAGAAGAAATATATAATCCAGTGAGTCGATGTATGAATACAAGACATGTGAGTGACCTAGCATTAGAGAAATGGGCCTATATCAAATCAAAACTAGAAAAGACAGACACTCTATGTGTGACTGTGGACATTTGCGTAGCTTTTTAGGGGTAACAGCCCACTTCATGGAGATCGACATAAGTAACCCAAGACTCCAAACAGTTCTATTAAGTTGTGAGAGATTCACAGGGTTACACGTTGGTCAAAGAATTAGTGATGCATTTGAAGAAATATGTGACTACTTTTACATCAAGCACAAAATAGATCGCATTATCTGTGATAACGCATCAAACACGAAGAAAGCCTTCACAGTTTGTTTTCCCTCTGGTACAAGTAATGAAAATGATGAGGAAGGCCTGGAAAACAGTGACCTCTGGGAGGACCTAAGTGAAGAGTACCAGGATGACATGTGTAACAGGTATATTTATGTTTATAGGTTTATTGTTTATAATTACCCAAAATCCTGTTTTTTTCGTTTTATTTGGTTATTCATTTGTTGCATTATCTTAAAAACTACATTTCCCATAACCCCCTTCGGTTTTTCTTTTATAAGGTTGCATCACTTCTCTCCCCCCTGCCATTTTCTGTATGTGGGACAGGTAAGAAGTGACGGAGCCGCATCTTCTGTAATCTTGTCTTTATTTTAGTCATCTTTGTATATTTCTTGAGTTAGTGTGTTATTTGTTACTAGATTATTGTTTAAAACATATTATTTTAGTTTATGTGTACGTTTTATGCGTATTTTATTTAAGTTGAGTGGCCATGTACTTCGCCCTGCCGTTTTCTGTATGTGGGACAAGAGCAGAACAGGCCTCACTCCAGGCAATAAACAGACTGTGGAGAAGGTGCATGTGCCCGCTTCGTCCTTTCATGCATGCTGCACCCACACACCAGAACCGCCGAACACACCAGTAACACGGGCAGTAACCAGTTACACATGGAAACCATCCGGAGCAGTTGCAGACAACATCAAATGCAGTGCTTTGCTCATTCACTGCAGCTTGTTGTGCAAGATGGACTGAAAGAGAAAAGTTCTGAGCAGTGCCATGGCAAAGGTGACCAAATTCTGCAGTTTACTACATTCCACTTGTGGGCTAAAGGAAGCATTTGAGACAGAGTATGGAGCCAACCGCAGCATCCCTTCAGCAGTATCAATGAGATGGAACAGTACTCGCCGCCTTGTAGAGTCAGTCACTAACTTGGACCTCCAAAGTCTAAATGCACTCCTGGAAGCCCAAGGTCATTAAAGCCTGTGCCTGTCAGCCAGAGAATGGTGTCAGCTGAAACAGTTTGTGGAAGTTTTGGCCCCATTTCATCAAGCCACAGACCTTACTCAAGGGGAGAAAGTGGTGACCCTTAGTGCAGCACTCAATTGTGTCGAGCATGACTCGCCACCTGGTGGGTTTAGTAAAAGCACTACAGAGGTCCCTCCAGTTCCGGTTTAAGGGGATGTTTGTGAATGTCAGATTGGATGACTACAGTGACCTGGTAGTGGATCTTTCAGTTGGAGATACTGTCTACATGATGTCTGCGTTGCTAGACCCATCATTTTGCTTCTTTTGGCTAGAGCAAGATATCCAAGGGCCAGACGAAGTTAAGAGTGAGGTGAAGGAGATGATTATAGGTAGGTATACACAGCCTTGCTAAAAGCCAACACAAACACAAAACAATAACTTTACCCTCGACTCTGTGTATAGTATTGTCATAATATAACTAAATGTGAATTTATTGAACTTTTTAAGAACTTGACTGAGGCATGCAAAGTCACTACCAGACAGCAGTAGTAGTGGTGGTGATGACCAAGAGCCATCACCACCGAAAATTCCACATCTCTTCTCTGGATACAAAAAAAAAAAGCAAGAAAACCATTGACCGTGGCTCATCTGTGAAGGCAGAGCTGATGCTCTATATTCAGCTGTCAGCTATTGGAGAGGATGTCTGGACTTTTGGCAAAGGCATTTGAAGGTTTTCCCAAGGCTTTATCTGGCTATGAGGGTCCTGGCTATGCCTGCCACCAGTGCACCTGTGGAGAGGGTGTTCAGCCACGGTGGGATCATCATGCAACCTCACAGAGCCAGACTAAGTGCAAAGACACTGTTAGAATTAATATTTTTGAAATGCAACTATTGTGTTGTCTAAACTTTTTCCCAGGACAAAGATAATGTTTAAAGGTTTGTTTTGGCATATATGTGTTGGTCACCTTTTGGCATACTTTGTAATTGCTTTATTTTGTTATTTTCCACATTATTTGCAGTTGTTAAAGGACAAGTAAATTGCCAGTTTAGTGCCTTTGGCACTATGATTGGTGGTAGAACATTGTCAGAACAGATTTTAGATCTTAAGAATGGAAAGGCTGTCAAATAAGTTTGTTAATGTATCCTGTCATTTAATGTGATTTCAAAATACATTTATCAAGCTCAAAGTTTATGATGTTTCTTCAAATTGCACATTGAAATAGCCCTCTGAAGTGCATGTTCTGATCAATTTTGATAGTGAAACATAATCGAATCTACTGAAAAACAGAACCCACCGAACCTGTCTAGGGCAGGGTCGTTTTGCCTTCCGGATGTATTCCAGATTCCGGTGGTCCATGAATACTGAAGGGGTGCCGAGCCCCCTCCAACCAATGACGCCACTCCTCTGATGCAGCTTCGACCACCACCAGTTCTTGGTCGGCGATGTCATAGTTTCTCTCTGCGTCGGTTAGCTTCTGGGAGAAGAAGACACAAGGATGTAGTTTGCAAGGGACCTCGTAGTACTAGGACAGCACCGCTCCCAAACCTACATCTGTCACCCTCAGCAGTTTCGGTTTGCCCTTCATTAAGCTAGTTAGTGGTGCTGTCACAGTGCAAAAGTTCTTTATGAAGTTGCTTTAGAAATTCGCAAATCCACAAAATCTCTGCAGCTCTTTGACTGTCCTATACAATAGATGAGAAATAAGAGCTCCTTTACAAGGAACTTGGCCTTGACATATAGCTTGTGCGCGAGAAGGCATCGAAGGACTGTGCGAACATGTTTCACGTGCTCAGTGAAGTTTTTTGTGTGTGATATAATATATATATATATATATATAATAAAATCGTCCAAACATACGATTACGAACTTTTGTAGCCAATCTCTAAATACGTCATTCATAAAGGCCTGGAAAAAGGACGGAGCGTTTGCCAAGCCGAAATGCATTACTAAATAATAGCTGGATGTGGTGCTGAATGCAGTGTTCCACTCATCACCTGCCTTAATGCGCACGAGGTTAAATGCAAGCTTAGAAAACACGCTCGCCCCACGGAGCTGCTCAATGGCTGAGGGGATGAGAGCGAGAGGGTGCGAGTACTCTACAGTGACTGCGTTGAGCCCACAATAATCTATGCACAGTCTAAGGCCCCCACCCTTTGTCTCTATAAAAAAAAAAAAAAACTAGCCGACGCAGGAGAATGGGACTGGCATATGTACCCCTGCCAGAGGGCCACGGAGATATAATCTTCCATCACCCTCATCTCCTTTTCAGAGAGAGGGTATACATGTGAATGAGGCGGCTCTTTCCCCGGGCAGGAGGTCAATAGCTCAGTCCCAAGGTCGGTGTGGACGGAGGCGGGCAGCCCTAGACACGCTGAACACCTCTGCTAGATCGCAGTGCTGCGAGGGAATCTGGACTGGAACCTCCACCAACGGGCTCTCTGTGGAGGTGGTTCCCAAACAGGTGGTCTTACAATGGGCACTGCACGGGCATCCCCAGAGTCCAAACGCAACCACCATCGCTCTGGACACAAAGCTGCCAGCCCACCCAGAAATTATAAAAGCAGACATAAAAATAGACAGTTTAGCATGTAGCACAATTTTACACTTATTGGAAGATGGAGTCAGTGGAGGAGACATGACCTTGGGCAGGAGAAGGGGGCAGGACGCCACCATATGCCCACTCCCCCCACAGTACAGACAGAGGCCCTCCAGTCTCCATCTCCTGTGCTCTTGAGATGTTAACTGGTGGTTCCCCACATCCATCAGTTCTTGGGTGTTGACCTCCTGCACAGATACATCCATATGTGAGGTCATAACACTGAGTTTTTTCTTGCATTCATGCCTGCAGATATAGTAGGAGAAACACACCCACCCTGTCAACACACCAAGCACATGAAGTTGCAAAGGGTTCCAGCTGAACATGGCTTGGCTGGGTGCTGGCTCTCTCCACTGCCACTGGAAAGACAGTTGGATGTAACAAGGAAAGTCCTCAGTGTGTGTGCTCTCCTTCTCGTCCTACTAGCAGAATACAAAACATGGACCAAGAGTAAAATAATCTTTACATGACTCAGAACCTGACCCTGAGGCGCAGTATGAATTTGGGTGACCACACAACGATTCTGTGGATTGACTGGTCATTTGTACATACACACTCACGCAGACAGCCAATCACACGTCACGGGCAATAACTCAAGCACTTTACTTAAACACAGGACAGGTGGACATGTCGTTAGGTAACTAGCAACCCACCCAAAGAGCTAATGAAGCTCCTCACGCTCACCTGGGTTGCATAGGCACCCAACAACCACACACACCTGTGCCCAGAGCTGTGTACCTCCTAGTACTCAGGCGACGGGCTCCGTTGGAGACGTGGCTGAGACGGACCAGACGTGACACCATTAAGTGCATGTAAGCAGGTATTTTTAAATTACCTAACTGGGCCGAACTAATAAAATAGAGAATTATAAGTAACTTATACATTTTAAAGAAGAAAACTACAAACTTAGTGCTAGCAGGCCTTTCTACATCATATACACTATATGTTATTACTGTAAAACACAACAATAGTTACCATAGTCACACCTGGCTGAACATAACTTTACCTCCGTAAAAAAAAAAGCTCTACCATGCACTACAAAACCAAATGCCTTAGTTTTACCTCTTAAAATTACCTTAATTTTGACCTTTTGAAGATAAAATTAAGGGGTCGGTTTCACAAATTTACAGCCACTTTATTCAAATTAAGGGGTTTGGTTTAATTTTAGGTGGAAATTAAGGTAGGGGTGTTGTTGCCATGGCTACTAGTCTGTCAATTACTGTGCATGCTGAAACACTGATACAGTTCTGATCAGGCAGAGGTTTTGTAACCTATTATGGAACTTTTTTTTCCAAGTCTGTCTAATTGGTAAAATATCATGCAACAAAATATCATGTCTTTGGGTCCACCAAGGTAGTTTTAATATGTGTAGTTGAGTGGCCAGCCTCTTTAAATACTGCAGTGTGTTTCAGAGAGACCGCAGGTGCACATGAACGTTGCATTCACCTGTGTTCCCTATGCCAGAAGCTGTCACTGATGCTAACCACAGACAATGGAATAGGCAATAATAGCAGTCAACTCTGTTTGCACAGATAACACAAGCATTTGAGGCATTTTAGATATGTAACTTAATTACTCTTCATCCTTCGCCTGGAGAAATTTTCTTCAAAGCTTCAGAGTTAAATGAGGGAGCAGAAATTCAAACTGAGTTGGTAATGCATGCTGTTGAGTCCCTTTAGACTGGTTCTATTACCTGCCAGAATGTAGTGAGAGCATTCGTTAGACCTTAAGCTTAGAAAGAAACTAGTACATAGCACATCCAGTCATGAAAGCAGTTTTTTCATGGTCCCCTTCTGCTACTCTTCCTAAAGCCATCAGAAAAAAATAGCATCAGAAATCCTGAACCACTTTAAACCAGCCAAGGCATTAAAGTGTGTTATCCACTCTAGAGAGATGATGCGAATATGTAATAGTAACAGAGAAGAAGCTCCAACTGCCATTCATCTTTTACGGGAGTGACGGAGGAGTACTTTCCTTAAACGTGCCATCCTCTAGCAAAGTAGTGGCCTGCAAATCAGGAAATGTATGAATGGCGGGTTGTTGGTTACATGCCTGTCTGAATGGAGTGTTTAATCAAGCCTGGATTTAATACATTTACCTTGCCTGGTCTGAATGTGCCCCGATGTTTACACAGCAAATCACTCAATAATTTGTTATACATTGTTAAACTACACAACACTCTTACATTATTTTACAACTGCAACAATTAAAATAGTAATGTTAAGAGCATAGTGTGTGCATGTGTGACTCTGTTTCATCCCATCAGGAGTGAAGCTGCTGGAATACAGCACATAGAATAGCTGCTATACAAACACTACTGCACTTACAACACATATGGAGG
>JBBJLS010072022.1:0-10673 GCA_037577275.1 Bryconaethiops microstoma
AATGTCCCAGTTGTAACGGGCAGGCGTCCCAATATATATGTTTTTTTTTTTTTTTCTCCAAACTGTCACTGACATGACTATGTACTGTACACTGTTTAAAAGTGCAACAGCTCCAATTTAAATAGCCTTCCTGTGTCCCTGGCTAAGTGAGTGAACAATGCATGATGCATACAATGAGTCAGAGGCGGAGAGTAATTACTGTACTCTTTGGCAGATGACATGGTGGATGTGTTTCTGTGAAATGACGGCCCCTGAGGCCAAGGCAACAAGTCGCAGTTTGCCCCAGGAACAAACTCTGGCACTCGTCTTCGGGCAAAAACGGCTATTATGGCCATCTGTTCGTCTTTTCAAGGGCTCATCTTGGGCAGCGCCGGCGAGCCAGGAGCTCTTCAGCGTCTTGCTGCGAAGTGTACAGCGAGGCGGTGGCACAAAGGTCAGGCACTAAAAGCAAACCCGTGTTTGAAAATTGTGTTTTCCCATCAGTTTGATGCCGGCCACTATTATGGCTGTCTGTAAAAATGTCTTTAAGACTGCAGTAAAAAAAGGATTGAGACAAGAACGTGTCTGTCTGACATCAGGGGAAAAAAACACTCACAAAATGAGAAGGCAGAGTGTTTGCCATGTCTGAATACCGATCATAGTACACAGCAAAAGGTGTGAACCCAAAGGTGAACTCTGATTATGGCAAAAAAAATAAGGCCATATGAAGCCTGACAGTTCAACTGAGAATTTGATACAAGCTGGGAGGGTGAAGGTTCATGCTTTCTTAAAGATACATGGAACACTAATGGCCCAATAACATGATATTCCCATTCAAGGCCCAATAACATGATATTTCTAGACATATGGAGGATAACAGTAATTGCCAAAGCTGTTACATCACATAGGCTAGCGAGCATCACTCAAAGTGATGGGGGGAAGGGGACATTTTTGAGATGTCATTGTTAAGCAAAAATACTTACTATGAGCAAAATAAGCAAAAATGTGCAAAAATAAGGTCAGATAAATTAATAATGTTTATACTCTTTTTTAGTTAGTTTTGCAGCGTACAGTAGATGTAAAGATGCTTATTTTTGACTTATTTGTATTTCTTATATTGATCGCTGCTTTGCCGAACAGCCAAATTAATGCTTTGCAATGTGAAATGAGACCTTTTTACAGACCATGCTGCATAACAATGAAAAAAAGGCCCAAATTCAGAATAATTGTGACAGCATGAAGTGGAGACTTGTCCCAGTCTGCCTGTGTTACAAAATGAGAATGTCAGTATTTGTTCAAGTGCATGTATTCAATAAACAGCAGGCATTAAAATCAGCAATCACACTGTGAGTGGCGGAAGAGGCAGAGCATAGGTTATTACAACCCCCACCCCCAACCCCTGCCAGATAAATAGTGGGTGGAGAGAAATCTCCACTTCTGCCCCTGCTGCTTCAAAGGGGGACAATATAGCGATTGCGGAGGACTGAAGATGCCTCATTGAGGGGATAAATACATAGGGGAATAATAATATGTCAGATATACAAGAACACAAACACAGAAGGCTGTGGTTGTTTTGTTGTGGTCAAGGATCATTACTGTCGACAGCCCTGTTGACACTATTCATGTTTTTGTCCCACCATCATACACATAAATGGGTGTAAATAGAAGAAAAAAAGCCAAGAACTTTGTTTCTGCCTCCAGTGGAGCGCTTGTTTTGTGTTGAGAGTGGGATGGAGTAAAAAAGGCACACATCACGAAAGAATCCTTTGGTTGCCAGTGGTCTTAAGTCACATCCACCATGCAAAAAAATTGCAATTACTGTGTGAAATTCTGAAAATGGAATTTGTATGAAAATGGAAAAAGTATGAAATGCTGTGAGAAACATTGGACGGCTGGGAGCCTAGTGGTTAGGGAGTTGCCCTTACAACCAGAAGGCTGTGTGTTCAAATCCCAGGACTGCTGGTGGCACCACTGAGGTTTCCTTGAGCAAGGTACTGTCTCCACACACTGCTCCCTGGGCACAGTCCACCGCTTCACTTGATGAATGGGTTAAATGCAGACAAAGAAGTTCACACTGATCACACTGTGTGCTTTGGTGTGTCCATGTGTAACTGTAAGGGGCCACTCTACTTTCCTTTAAAAACCAATTGCCTATTGTTGCCCCTCCAGCACATGCACTAAAATGCAATTGTGCTTGCCTTATTGGAGTGTATGTGAGGCTCTCCACCCACAGCTAAATGTCCACCAACACAAGGCCAGCTGGCTAAACCTTCAAATATAGGAGGCAAACGGTCAGAGAAAGGTTTTTATATCATCACACCACCATGAGACTGCTACACAATGTGCCACAGAATTTGGTCAAGGCATTCTTGCCACAAGCTCCTGTGACCTACAATAAATTTATAAGGCACAGCTTGCAATGGGCTAACACTGGTAAACATAGTACTGAAGAGGATCAAGATCAAGCCACCTTAACTCAAAGCCACCTTCGTTTCATGCGTTTCGCTTTAATGAATCCCCCTTAATTAAGACAGACTTTGCATCCCTGAGTGATGGATGTATCCCTATGGTCTCCTTGACAATGGATGCCGGTAACTGAATGGGGACAGGGGGTGATGCAATAGGACAAGGATAATTGGGCTCTGGTTCGGAGGAAAAGGTGGTCACTTTTGGGGAAAGTGGGCACTTTTGCTCTGATTAGTTTTGTTGAATCTGACTCTTTTATTGCATGATTCTTTCTAATATATTAGTAGTAGTAGTAGTAGTAGTAGTAGTAGCAGTAGTAGTAGTAGCAGTAGTAGTATTAAAACTACTACTACTACTACTACTACTACTACTACTGCTAGTATTAATAGTTGTAGTAATAATAGTAATAATGTAATGAGATACATTTCTTGGTGTATTATAATGCGACTTTGTGGTTTGTTTTGCACCTTTGAGTTACAGCCTTGTCCAGGTTTTAAGGTTCCTGATTATGAGAGATTCCCTGTGTGTTTGCGACCAGGCATGCTCTTTTTATTATCATAACACTGTTTTTGCATGGTGCCTATAGATCATATATGTGTTTTGTACCTGTAGTGTTTGTGAGTGTGTGACAAGCACTTCCAGATCATCATGGGTGTGGCTGGACCTGACAGCATGAGCAGTTGGACGACATTTGCTGCTGTTTTGTCTATTTATTTGTGTACTGTTTTGTCTAAGTTGTCTTTTCTTTCTTTCTCCTTGGGTTTCTTTTGTTTCATATTTATAATGCTTTGTTTATATTCTTATTTGCCTTTAGTTTAATTGTTTTATTTTTTATTTTTTTGGTGTTTACCCCATTTAATTCTGTTGGTTTGGGAACACTGTTTTTTGTATTTTTTACATACTAACTATAATGACTAAATATTACTTATTATTATTATTATTATTATTATTATTATTATTATTATTAATTTCTATATGTTCCAGTTTGTTTAAATTGATTTTAGCTGTTTAATTTTGTTATTTATTGTCGTCATTTCATTGTCAGTGTGACGTCCCCGGTCAACGGCCACTAGAGGCCAACAGTACATGAACTAAGGGGACTTTGATTTTGACACTTGGGTGTGTTTACCCCGGCCAGCTCGTCAGCAAGGATTCACAGCCGGCCGGTGGTTAACTAATAAGTGACGTTTTGTTCTCATTGGTTCTGGTCTTTGTATACAGTAATCCCCCAGTTTTACGCGGATCAGGAGTCACGGATTCAGTCACACGCAGATTTTTTTTGAAAACTGAACTCATAGTTTTAGGCGGAAATCCCCACAATAATGCGGAAACTGCAAATATACTCCGCCTTTTTTTTATTTTTTGTAGCAATAAATATATTTTTTCTGGATGTTTTCACACAAGGGGACTCAGGGCAGGCTGTAGCCGACCTGGAAGCACTTTTTTCGAATTCCACACCAGGGTTGAACCCCGACGCTCCAAGCGCGATTTCTCCGTGGTGCAAGCACTCAGACACTTCAAACTCCATAGATTGATTGATCTCCAGGAGACCTCTCCAACAAGCCATCATTTGTACTTTTAGCCTGAGTAGATCAGGGGTTATTCCCCGAAAACTGTTCACTTTGCCGCGGTGTCCCAATACTTTTGTGCCGCGACCTTCCGAGTTGCATATCTCGGTGTGGAATGTAAATTAAAAGAGGCTAATACGTGTTTACCTTTACATTTTCTTTACGTGTAATGCATTACACTGAGTTTAAAATGACATTAAAGTGTTCTGAAAGCATATTTGGGGGCATATTTAGGGTTTACACTAAAAACAGGCATTTTTAGGCTTTTTTTTTTTTTTACCAAAACAGCACAATGTGGTTTTTCACTATACGCCGGTGCTCTTGGAACATAACCTCCATGAAAAGCGGGGCATTACTGTATATGGTATTTAAGTTCAAATGATTCATGCCTTTGTTGTCAGTCCACCCTCACATTCCGCTGGTGTGTACTAGTCCTTTGTTTTGTGTGTTGTGATTTGTGAAAGTTTTGCCATCTTTGCTTTGCTTTTTGTTAAATGAAAGCCTTTTTGAGAAAATGGAAATCAGCGTCTGCGTCTCCTCCTTGGACAGGTACGCACCCTTCATGACAGTCAGCAACATTACAGAAACAACTGCAGACTTTTATGGGTTAAGCTCACTATCTGGCTGTTTGTTTATTCCATTTTTTTTTTTTTGTATGGTTTCCACAAGAGATTGTCTTTCATCCATAAACAGGAGAGAAAAAAAACTCAAATAATTTTAGTTTTGAAACGATACTTAAAAACAAAGACATTAAAAGAGAACCTAATAAACAGAAAACATGGGCCTGCTTCAGCACCATAGACAGCTCCAGGGGCAACTGGAGGACGCATGGATGAAGGGATGAAGGTGAAAGGAGAAGAGAACTCGAGTCCAATGTGATCTCCATTCATCGTGGCGCATTCCAGGGGTCGTAGAGATCCAGGGTTATTTATAGTCCATCACACACTCAGCCGCCGCAGGACACACATACACACACACACACACACACACACACACACAAAGTAAGGGTCTCAGGGCCTGTGACTTAATCTGAACATGACCTGAGATCGCTTTCACTGCCAAACAGATTACACAGCTCTAGGAGGAGGCCTGCCCTTTTCCCCTGTATTTATTTATTTGTTTACTTGTTTGCTTGTTATTTATTTCATTATTTTTCTTGTCCCCTTTATGTAAACAGCTCAAGCAGTATATGAACACAGCACCCCAGTGACTCATGCTTTTAGAAGGCTAGATTTGTTACACCCCTGCTAAAATAATAATTTTCTTTCTTATACATGTAAAAATATGTACATGTTCTCTACACAGTAGACACTTGACACCATGACTTTTCTGCAAATTTTAATGCACATTTTTTTGTTTATTTGTTGAATCTGACATCTAAAAAAAGAATCATTAAACACAGAAGTGCATGTTCATGTTTACGAAATCAACAGTAATGCATTAATGTGTATTAGAGTGTTTTCTGGAGAGTATGTGTCCTTATTTTCAATTAATCATGTCATTTCACCAGGGCGTCCATACTTCTACCCTTCATACATGCAACCATAAAACAACAATAATTAATATGAAAAGTGATTTCCAATTTTTGAATCTGGTGTAATAATAGCCAGTTTATATTAGCAGAGTTTGCACTTCTGACCTTTAGGGCAGAGATGAAAAAAAATGATAAAAATATGGCAAAAATGTTAATTAGCTATTTTTTTAAAATTATATTTTCCCATTGCAAAACGAGACAGTGCACGATATCTTCTCATCAAATTTAAATCACAATGAAATATTAGGCACTGTACTTCCGACAGAATTTATGAAGCTGCAAATGAGAGATAATTAAACTGAAATTAAGAAGTGCTTCAAGGCATACAGGTGTGATTTACGGTAGACTTATTGAACTTAGTGAACTTGCAGCTCTCATTTGTGTCTATGTGGAAGCGATGCTTTATTGTGATGGCGGCCCTTCCTCCATGCTTGTTATTTATTTATTTATTCATTTACTGTTCTTTCCCTGGCTCCTTATATAAACAGTGAGCGTGCAGTGCCCGTGTCTCCTGCCTAATAGTTGCAGACAAATGAAGCAGGCTGGACGGGGCCTCTCCCGGGATGCTTTCCTTGCGTAAGATGTGGACGTCGTATAAGTGCGTGCATACAAAATGAATCACAGGCTGTTTATTTACGCACCATACATGCAATTTTGATTTGTTTTTTTATGAACATTCATGAAAAATGAATGGTGCTGTTAAGCTTCACCCAGCCAGGATGCAAACCAGGCCAATAATTCTCCGTCTGGCCGCGGAGTGCAAAAGCTTTCGGTAAACAACCTTTGTTTGCCATTGACCTGGTTTCATCTTTGCGAGTTGGTGACTAGACTGCATAACACGGAGTCTAAAACTGAGGCACGGAGCCAGACTGCAGGAATGAAATCAAAATGATGTCTCTCTACATGGACTAGCGGAAGGGAAATGGGGGGGGATGGTAGTTGTAGAAAAATGTGTTTCATCTCTACACACTCCGGCTCAGCTCTATGCACAGTGAACAATGGCGCGTTATTGGTTTAATAAGATTTATTGCAGTCTTTGAGTGATTCTCGCAAATTATTGAAAGTCCTCCCAAAAAAAGGGAGAGATGATCAGGGCATTGTGCTCATCCTCATGCTGCAACAATAGCTTGTCTGCATGCTAATTTGTGTAATATTGTGCCCTAACAATAAGAACAATCACATTTCCTGAGGGAACGGCTGGTTTTGTTCTGTGATACATCCACTTCCAGGCCTGGAAGTGTTAAGGATAAGCAGGAGACTGTGGGGTATTATGTGGGCATGTCTCTATTTAAAGCAGCAAAGCAATATCTGTATCTAAAGCACCTCGATGCTGCATCCTGATAGCAGGGCCTGTGATTTCCGTGAGGTTTCCGCAGTATCTCCACAGGACCAAGCATTAAATAGAACCTTTCTGTTCACCTGGATGCACTTCATTCTGTGATGGTGATTCATGCTTTGCTTTGTGCATGGTCAAATACAGTGAGAGGTACAATTAGAGGCTGGAGAATTGAGGGACTCACTTCTTTTTCTGGATACTTCCACGAAGGGTCACGTATGGATATAACAGAATCAGCTTACTAGAAACTCACAACGTACTGTCTACTCACACATGAACATTTGACACTATTTTTATTTATTCTGACTCATTTATTTATACTATTAAGAATCAAGTCAGCTGTCAAGGACCAAAAAAAGACCTTCTTTAGCTAATATTTACATTCTGAATGGTGACCACATCCTTTTCAGATTAGGCATCCCTCTACCATCACTTTGTCAGTCATCTCTCCAACAGAACTTTACAACGAAATCAGAAAGACAGAAAGATATGATAAAGTCATCTGTGGCCCGATTCAATAGCTGATTCAAGAGAATTGACAGTTAGTGTTCTCCCGCAAGCATGTTGAGCTGTCCGGCGATGTTGTATAAGCAGCTGTTCAAAATATGGGGGAGGAAGAACGTGCTAGCCTTCACTGTTCCAGCACTGACAGCATCACATAATGGGGGAATCATTCATTCAAAAGTGAAGAGAAATCTTTTAGCCACTGTCGCTGAAATCAACAAATCAGCTAAAAGTAGGGCTAACAGTCAAGTCAGGTAGTGGTCAAGTCTCCTACACAATGCAAATAATTTTCCGCTCAATGCAGAATATGTGATGCTACACTTACAAATTACAAAATTTGTATGGCAAATTATCATCTAGGTGTCAAATGACCACAGCTCAGTTGTGGAGTAGCAATACCTAGTGAAAATGTCAATGTTACAAGAGCCAGCATCTTGATGTAATGGTTCTATCTTCACGCAACAAGTGCAATGTTTAAAGAACTGCTTCCTGTCATGGTTTGGCCAGCTTTTGTATTTTGCCTAACATTTACAATATTCAAATGGACCTTTTTCACTTGTTAAAGCAGCCAAATTATCCAGCCTCCTGCTACTTGGGCCACATTCTGCTTGGACCCCACTGATTCTCTCATCTTCTGTGGTGGTCATAGTATATACCGCAATGCGGTATATCTAGTTTTACATCTGAATTTGATTTGAGGATGTGCAGATGGTATGGGAGTGGTTGCATCAACACACACACACACACACACACACACACACACACACACACACACACACACAGAGTTGCACACACTCACACTCATCACCTCCGCCCTGTGGCAATCACGGAGGGGAGAGAGGACACTTTCTATACTGCTGCACTGGTGTCAAAGCTGAAAGACAGATGTTTGTAGGTGGATTTATGTAACAATGCAGTAATGAGCCGCGTAAGCACAGCAAAACATTTATATCTCATATTTATATCCATATTATGCGCCTCCCTCATTCTCGCTGTCCAGAAGTGATGTGAAGCTGCCACAGAGATGAAAACACACGCGTTAATGAGGACTCAATGTGTGTGCTGTACATCTGCAACCGAGAAGGCCACAGAGGATGGGTATCGGTGTAGGGACTGCAATATGTGTGTGTGTGTGTGTGTGTGTGTGTATGTGTCACATGCTTGCTGTGTGCTGTCAGTCATTTCCATTGCAGAGCCACTGGGGAGGACTGAGCCCTGATTGGCTGAGACAGAGCGGCTGGCAGATTAAAACCTCAAAGATTAACAACTGACTCGGCCTAACATGCCGAGGACAGGGAAAGAGAGAGAGAGAGATTTAATTTTACCTGAACTTTAATATACCTTTTTAATACACCTTTACATCATAAAATTCTTGTCCCCCATCATAAATAATTAGAATTCCACAAATCTAAGTCAAAACCCTAAATAGATTGCTCCATTAGATGCAAACAGCCAAATCATTATCAACCACTGTACATATATCATCACCCTTAAACAGGAACATAGAGTCAGCCACCCCTTCACGCCCCCACGCCTTTTGCTTGTCCAAACAGAAAGTCTAACCTAGGACATTGAGAAAAGGAAGAAGATGGACCAAAGGCAAACATTCCGATTGTGAAAGTCATCCGGAATCAAGAGAGAGACAAAACAATTTCACAAATCAGATGCAATATCCTACACAATTTTTTCTCCTACTCCAAACATAGTTGATCTGTCAAGCCTGTTTGTTGTGCCTAAATCAGCAGACAAAATTTGGGAATGTTTTCCTAAAGTATTTGGGACTACTTCACACAGAGGTAGCAGCGTGTCTGTGGTGTATGTGTGTACATGTGTGTGTGCTTTGCACAGTCCTATACTGCTAGTTATAAGCTTCCATTACTTTGTTTGCTGCATTAGCGTATTTGTTTTTTTTAAATCTAATTTGCAACCAAATACTTGATACTTAGATCAGACTCACTATAAACAACTGCTTTCATTATGGATTACAAAACAATTTTCAATTAGGTATTCGTAAGCTTTTGATACTTGATTATAACAGTACTGGATGGAACTCCATCACGTCCGTGAACACACTTCCACTGCTCCCCAAGCCAATGCTCTCCAGCTGAGGTCTGTGCATTTGGGCACCTTAGGCTTCAAAGCTAGGTGCTACCAGATTTCAGGGTTGGTGCCATTGAAGGGCTGCAGTTGTTGGAGGTATTCAGCAAGCATCCAATATGTCTTTGTCAAATCCTTGTCCTTGATTGTTTGTACTTGTTTTTTTCCTTTTCTCAATATCAAATATTATAGGTTCAACTCTACAAATGCATTTCTTAGCCTGCTATTTTAAACACTACATTTAACACATTCAATTATGTTTTGAAAGCAGCCTGAAATTGAGAATGAAAAATTCACTTATTATTCATTTACTAGAGAATAACTATACACTGTTTGCCTACATGAGCTATGAGTCATTCCTCACACTATTGTATTAAATTCTTTTGTTCAAAATAGTAATGGCATCATTAAAGCTGCACTGATTTAATGAGCTGTTTACTACAGTATATGCAGTTTGAGGTGGAGTTGTAGAACGTACCTGCCCTGCAGTTGAAATCCTACCTCGGGTGGCTGACATGACTTTTGATTGGTGGGGGCACCAAGACAGCTATGATGGATCTGTACCTACTTCAACCAATGGAGTGAGACTCTATGGGAAATTTGGACATCCAATCAACAGTATGACCCAAATTACAAAGCTGTTCGGTCCAAATCTGATCTATTTGAAGTGAGCCATTTCTAAACCATGGGGTATAACATAAGCATTATAGCTGTGGAAGCAAACCTCAAACAAAAAAATGTCTTGGCTCCTTTAGTACTGGGGAAAATTGAGCAAATTTGATTAATGGTCAAACCATCAAGTTAAGGTCTGAATGCAGAAGCTGGCTATGCCACTGGCTATTTTAGCTATTTCGGCTGTTTTGTCCAATCCAGGAGGCTTGGACAAAAAGCTAACTCTGATAGGATAATGGTGAAACTGAGCCCCTGGCAAAATGAGACGAGCAGAGAGTGGCTGGCTGCCTCGGACTCCCAGCGGCTGAGCAGATAAATCAAGGCAGACTGACTTCTCTGGCTTCGTCAAGGGTGCCGCTGTGAGTTTGCACTGCCTACCAATGCCTAGCATGGACTGTCTGGGACATACATTAACCTACTGCTTAAGGACATTCAGTTGGGGATGTGTGTGTGTGTGTGTGTGTGTGTGTGTGTGTGTGTGTGTGTGTGTGTGTGTGTGTGTGTGTGTGTTTGTGTG
>JBBJLS010072023.1:0-10673 GCA_037577275.1 Bryconaethiops microstoma
ATTCATTATGATTCATTCCTCTATTTTTATTTTCAACAGCCTGAAAATATACTGTGTGTGAGCAGCACAGGGAACCAGATCAAGATCATTGACTTTGGACTCGCTAGAAAGTAAGTGTGAAACCTATGCTTAAATCTTCTGCCTCTCCCAGACACAGAACATCCTCATCCACAAACTGGAGTAGGGTTTAACTCTTCGAATTTTCTGAGATGGTGGCAAGAAAGCTGTGTGTTTTTGTCTGTAATTGTCCTTATCTGCAGTTGTCTCTTGTTCACACGAAAAATGCATCAGCTCTGATTTCACCAGACTAACACAGGTTTTCCATACTGCCCCCACTCTCAGTTTAGTAACAATGACCACCGTCATGTCCCCACCTACACCGTGATTCATGAAAAAGACTGACATGAGGAAATTACATGAACCATTTGAGTTTATATTTAGCGTCTAGACTCTAGAGAATAATTACACTGTAGGGGTGTTACGAAATCACTTCCTTTCGAATCCTCTAATGATGTATTAAACGCTCAGCCTCTCCTCATCAGGATCCAGCTCACAGAACATGTTAGATATAATGGTAATATTTTTACACTGTTTATAAGGTACATAAGTCTTTATGACAGTTGACATAAACCTACATTTATAAAGGTTTATTTGGACTAGTGCCACTTGTCATGTATTTAATGTCAACTGTCCTAAAATGAAAATCTTTAATGAAAGTTATCCCACAGTAAAGTGTTATTGATATAACTATTTATATCAACTGTGTAAGTACAACCACATATCACAACCTAAATATTACTATCATAGCACAGCTTGTAATGCGTTCCGCTTCGTACTTGGATGTAGATAATATCCTCTTAAAAAGGGATTCAGTAAAACTACCAAAGTATTTAGGAAAAGTATCACATCTAATTTGTTTGAACAGCCACAGTGAAGCTGGGGCCGCCTGCAGACATCTGACTGTTTCTCTGAATCTCTAGGTATCGGCCCAGGGAGAAGCTGAAGGTAAACTTCGGAACCCCTGAGTTCTTGGCACCAGAAGTGGTGAACTACGATTTTGTGTCATTTCCTACAGACATGTGGAGTGTTGGCGTCATCACATACATGCTGTAGGTTCACTTTCAGAGACTATGAAGTCTCTTTAGTTTTTCATTTATTTGTCTAACAGACCCTTTTATCTAAAGTGACTTACAAGTTTTAAAAAAAAAATGCAATTTTTGTGATAAATCAACAAACACTAAAACCACTTCAGTGCAATACATTTTAGTTTTTCAGGAGGTTAGGTAGTTCAGGCATGTTAGGGAGTTGGAGATGTTAAATATTGGGTTATTGGAATTTCTTGAAGATAGAGAGGGATGTCCCTGCTCTGATGGCAGATAGTAGCTTGTTCCACCATCAAGGGACCACCAAGAAAACAGTCTGGACTGAGACTGCCTCGTTCATTGGCATGGAAATACCAACTGATGTTCCTTGGAGGAAAGCAGTGGGTGAGATGGACAGTAAGCCTGTGTAAGTGAGTTTAGGCAGGTGGGTGCCAATCCAGGAGTCAGTTCTACATGAGAGCTACAAGGTTAGTGCACCAAACACAGAATGGAAAGCCTTTTCCACCCTTTAAAGTTTAAAGGTGGTTTTTGGTACATTCTTTAGCTACACCAGATACACATAAGCAAAAAGCAGTTCAACCAAAAATCTAATCATAAATATATGTATGTGCAGAAGTCTTTATTTCTTCATATTTTGCTTACAAATGGCCAGACTTTCTCGTATTTTTAAATGTAGTCTTGAGGAACAGTTCTCCAGGCTTCCTGAAGGACTTTCACCCTTGATTTACGCATCTAACGTAAGTCCTGAAACAGTGAAGAAACAGGTGCAGATCATTCCAGATGATCAGGCGGTGATACTGGTCATGCTGAATGCTGAGTGGTTGGAACACCTTCTAGGTTCCTCGTTGCTGCCCGTTTCTTTAACTTAATGTCAAAGATACAGACAGTTTGACAGGCAGAAAATAGTATTTTTGCACCAACAAGGTGATTCATGACTAATATGACTACTGTGATTGTTTGGAGAAAATAATGTAGTGTAATATAAAATATAAAAATGTGGTAATACGATAATAATATTAATTTAGTTCAGTCCCATTGGTCGGCAAAATATGTGATGAAATTAACATGTTGAAATTAACATGTCTAGTGAGTTAGTTTTATATTTTCTATGCAAATGTTTATCAAATTACGTAACTCGGACCTTTAAAATATGCATTACATTTTAAACAGGCCAATGAATGTAGTGTACAGTGAAAAATGTAGTAATTTAGAGCACACATTTTTATAAAGATAAAAAAGAACCTCTTTCTCTGTTCCTCTCTCTTGCTCAGACTCTCTCTCTTTCTCTCTTTGAAATAAAAAGAGCAACATACTGAACTGAATTGGACATCTAATGTCTAAGAGATCAAAAGGAAATGCAAATGCAAAGGCCATGAAAGGTGGACATCAGAGACTGAGAGCGCAGAGCACTTAGTAATTCTCTAATGAAAGGGTACCAGTCTCTGGCAGCAAGTTAAGAGAAAGCACATTATCTACTCAACCCCAATCATACAGCCAACAGACCAAATCTCATCCGGGCTTGCTGGGTCTTCTGCTTCTACAATCTTCTTATCTCCTCTGACCTCAAACTCTAGTCTGTAACTTTTCAAACCTCTGTCACACGCACCAGCCACCTGACGTCTAAGGGGCATGGGTAACGACTCACGGCTGGGGTATATAAACTGGAAATTGGCACCAGTCCAGCACTCAGTCATTGGGTCCTAACCTGGCTAGAAGCCAGTTCATGCTCAGCGGTACCATGAGTACTCCTAAGTCCCCCCCCCCAAGTGTGTTTATATACCCCTCTGAGTGCGTGCGTGAACGTTGGTTCCTGGTGGGAATCTTTACTCCTTAGCTGGAGCGTTCGCAGAGCAAACAGAGTGAATTCGCCAGCTCTTTTGTGTCAATCCTCGACTGGGCTCTTCCTTCACGCAACACAGTCAGCCCAGCGGATTTCACCCGCCTGGTGGATATGGTGATGCGACAGGTGGTCGAGCTGACTGGACTGAAGCAGGAGGTGGTGAATCTCCGTATGCAGGTCGCCACTCTGCAGCAACTCCACCAGGACCAGCCTGCCGCTCAACCGGAGCCCCAGGTGGGGATCCATGCCCCTCCCCTTCCCTTTCTCCTTCTCCTTCTCCCTCTCCCACTCTTATGCCCAAGATTTCGTTGCCAGAGAAATGGAAATATCACTTGTGTTTGAATTCCAGTCAACCCGCTACCCCTCGGACTGCACTCCACTTCTGACGCCCCTCCTCACCATTCAGGTAGCTGAGTGGGCGACGGCGGTCCTGAGATCAGATAGTGACACTGCCTTCTCCTATCCTGATCAGGGCTGCCTTCCAACATCCCGAGAGCGAGGTGGAGGTCGATTCATGGCTCTACCACCTGCGGCAGGGCGACCGCCCGGTGAGCCGTTACACGGCCGAGTTCCACACGCTGGCAGCCCAAACAACCTGGAGCAAAGCGGCTCTCCGGACGGCCTTCTTCGAGACGCTCACTCCGGAGCCGGAGAGCACATGCAGATCGGCCGCACCTACCTGTCCGCTGTGGAGAAGGAGCGCCGCTATCACGCCGGCCTCTGCGCCTACTGCGCCTACCCCGAACACCATCAAGCCGTCTGCTCTCTCCGTCCGGGAAACGACCAGACCAGGTGAATAGGGGGAGGAACTCACCTGGTCCATTCGTGACTACCTCCCTTCTGCCGACCGTTTCCCGCCTCACTGTACAGGTTCAACTCCTGCTGGGCCACCAACAGATCGCTACCACTGCCTTCGTGGACTCAGGGGTGGCTGGAAATTTTGTCGATCAGGCTTTTGCTGCCCGGCAGGTGCTTGGGGGAGTCCGAGGCCCCTGACGTCGATCTGGAGGCCATTCCCATCCCATACCACGACCTGGCGGGAGTATTCAGCAAGTCCAGGGCCGTCCAGCTGCCACCTCACCGTCCTTACGACCTGGGCATCGACCTCCTGCCCGGCGTGGTACTGCCCCGCGGTCATCTGTACTCTCTCTTTGCAGGGGAGCAGAAGGCCATGGACGAATACATCGCAGATGGACTCCGATATGATACTATCAGGCCTTCGTCCTCCCCTGTGTCCACGGGGTTCTTCTTTGTTAAGAAGAAAGACAGGGCCCTCCGCCCCTGTGTCGACTATCAGGGGCTTAATCGCGTTACGATTAAGAACCGTCATCCAGTTCATGAATACTGCCCTGGACGCCCTCTCTGGTGCCCAATATTTCACCAAGCTGGACCTACGGAGTGCTTATAACCTGGTCCACATCAGAGAGGGTGATGAGTGGAAAACAGCGTTCATAACCCCCACCGGACACTATGAGAAGCTGGTAATGCCGTTCGGTTTGTGCAATAGTCTGGGGGTATTTCAGCGCTTCATCACGGACGTCCTTCGCGACATGCTGGGTAGGTGGTGCTTCACCTATCTAGACGACATACTGATCTACTCCCGGTCCCTGGCGGAGCACACCCAGCATGTCAGGGCAGCTCTCTGGAAGCTGCTGGCCCACCAACTGTACTGTAAGTTGGAGAAATGTGCATTCCACGAGTGCACCACCACATTCCTGGGCTTTGTCATATCCCCCGGGGTGTGGCCCCTACCCACTACGCTTAAGCAGCTCCAGCGCTTCCTGGGGTTCGCCAATTTCTATCGGCGATTTATCCAGGGCTTCAGCACAGTTGCGGCACTTGTCACTGCCCTCACCAAACCATCTCTTCGTCCCTTCAAACTCGGCCTTCCAGCCACCCGTGCATTCCAAAGACTTTGCTCCATGTTCACCACCGCTCCTGTCCTCATTCACCCGGACCCTGCGAAGCCCTTCATTGTCGAGATGGATGCCTCTGATGTGGGCGTAAGCGCCGTCCTCTCGCAGCGGGGTCCAGATCAGAAGCTGCACCCATGCGGCTTCTTCTCCAGGAAATTCAACCCCACCCAGCAGCGATACGGGGGTAGGGGACCGTGAGCTGCTGGCTATCAAGTGGGCCCTGGAGGAATGGCATCACTGGCTCTAGGGTGCCAGTGACCCGTTGACGGTCTGTACCGACCACCTAAACCTGGTCACGATCCAGCAGTCTAAACAGTTAAAACCAACTTCCACCTGTCGTACCGTCCGGGTTCGAAGAACAAGGTCGATGCGCTCTCCAGACAACACCAGATCGAGAGCCCCTGGACAGACCCCACGCCTGTCCTTCCACCTCACATCATCCTGGCTCCTCTCCGGTGGGGGTTGGAAGATCGAGTCCGCCAAGGGTACGCCTTGAATCCATCACTGGCAGGCACCCCACCTAGATGCCTCTATGTTTTCACGGCCCTTCGTCAGGAAGCCTTCCATCGGCCCTTGCGGGTCACATCGGAGTCTCCCGGACCCAGAGCCTCCTCCAGCGGGCCTTTTGGTGGCCCTTTCTGGCCGTGGACACCAAACAGTACGTCCAGACGTGCACGGTGTGCGCCAGGGCCAAAAATGGCCCCAGGCACCCTTCAACCTCTCCTGGTTCCTTGTCGCCCCTGGTCACACATCGCCCTGGATTTCGTCACCGGCTTGCTGGTTTCTGACGGAAAGAACACCATCCTCATCATTGTGGATTGCTTTTCCTAGGCTGTGCACCTGGTGACTCTAGCCGGACTCCCCACGGCCAAGGCCACTGCCGAGCATGTTGTCCATCTATATGGGTTCCCCAAGGACGTCGTCTCAGACAGAGGGCCCCAATTCACCTCCAAGTTCTGGGGGACCTTCTGCCATCTGATCAGTGCCACTGCCAGCCTCTCATCAGGATACCTCCCCCAAACCAATGGTCAGACAGAGCGGGCCAACCAACAGCTGGAGCGCTTCCTTCGGTGCTTCATAGCTGTCACCGACAGCGCTCCTGGGCACGCTACCTCCTATGGGCTGAGCTCTCTCACAACCTCCTCACCTCCTCAGCCACCAGACTCAGCCTGTTCGAGGTGTGCTATGGCTACCAGCCCCCGGTCTTCGAACACCAGGAACCGGAGGTGGAAGTGCCGTCGGCCCACCAGTTAGTCTGCCGGTGGCTCTGGAACCAGGTACGAACATCCATCCAGTGAGCTAATGCCAGGTATACAGAGCAGCATCTCCGGCACCCCCCGGGACGACTGTTCCACGTAGGTGACAGGGTCTACCTTTCCATCAAGAACATCCGCCTCCGCACTGACTCCCCCAAGCTCACCGCACACTACATTGGACCCTATCACATCACTCACCACATCAACCCTGTCACCTTCCGGCTCCAGCTGTCTGCCTCTCTGAAAATCCACCCTGTTTTCCATATGTCCCAGTTTACACGTGTTTTTTTCTCGACTCTGTCTCCCCAGGCTCCGGTTCTCGGAGGAAGTCCCCTCGTGTCCTTGTGTTGGTTTGTTTATGTTTAGCCCAGTGCCTGGCAACCCCCTGTTCCAGGTTGCTCCTGAGTGGTTACGTAACTTGGGTTGCTAGGCAACAGTTAAGGTGCTCATTTGTGTTTCGTTTTTGTTTGTGTTAAATCTTGTTTATGTTTCATGAGTCCTGTCCTGTGATTGGTTGTCTGTGTCTCACCCCATGTGTCTCCACAGTCAAAAGCCAGCCGAAACCAACAGGCTAACATGATGTCACCCTCATTTGTCTGCGAGTTTGACTTTGCCTTGAAGCTCTCTGCTGTGCTGCTTTACTCTCTGTACAGGCTCATGCTTCGTGTGAGAGACAAGCTACAGATTCCTGCACAGAGGGATCAGTAAGAGGAGTTTAGTTTCAAGGCTCACCTTAGTGACTGCGATCTCCCACTCTCTCCTGTGTCAACAGAGGAACCAGTCGGGCTGCCCTGTCAGCAGGCTGGTATCCCCTACTTGGCTGCCATGCTTCGCAGAGCCTCAGAACTGCTGGGCTCCTAGGACGGAGTAGTAAATGCATCAGGTCCATCTCAGTCCGTGGCGACATCTATACCTGGACCAGCAGGGTTGGAGAGGCTACCTGCACCCCGTTTAAAGAACTGTTTCTGTTTGTGTTCTCTGAGAACTGTAATAGTCTAAGCTTCATTAAAACCCCTATTGTGTTTCCCAAGACTCCCGCATCTGCCTCCTCCTTCCCTGTATCCACCATTACACCACCTTAGCGACAGTGTTGTCTAATGTCAAGAGCTGACAATAAACAAATAATAGAAAAAAGAATTACAAATGTGTTTAAAGGAGAAATATTTGGATCTGGACATTGAAGACAATTTAAGTCAGAGGTCCTACATTTAGTAATGAGTGGTAGGTATGATCCCAGGTGGCCAAACAGTTACAGTAGTTCAGTTAATTACCAAAGATTACAAAATGCAGGACTGAAAACTGGATTGAAGGTCTTAAGACCTCTTAATTAAGGTAATAAACTGGGAATAAATACAAGCAATAAATACAAGACTAAATATGTTAAAGGTGGGAAGCAGGCTACAAGAAATGAACATATCTTGAGACTGACAAATATTTGAGAAATGGTATCTGAAGCCCTAAAAAGCACGTTTTCTTGGAGTTCGATCAGGAAAACTGGGCTATGTTGCTCTTCGCGGTACTTGTCACGGTACCGCGAACCTTTTTCAGTTCTGTGTGGCTTGTAATTTTGACATGTTCTGAGCACACCGGTTTTAGGTTTGTTTATTATTAGTTTCAGCTGACAGGTGTGCTCAGTGATGTTTTAGTTTCATTGGTTCAGTTCTGTGTGGGGTCTTGTATTTAAGTTAGCGATGTGTCATGATTCAGTTGTCTGTTGACCCTCATGTTATCCTTTGTTGTGTGCCTGTCCTTAGTTTGTGTTTTGTAAAGAATATCGGCCCTTGTGCCTGGTTTGTTTTTGTTTTGCTTTATTAATAAAGAATCTTAGAAAATGGAAGTCTGCGCCTGCGCCTCCTTGGACAGGACATGGCCTTATGTGACAGATCAACAGACCACATTCCAAGGCGCAGCAGACTGGGCTACGGGCCCGAGGAGTAAAGGAGAGTGCTCCCCGAGTGAGGCAACTCAGCCATGGGATGGACCGATGGTTTGGCAAGGTGGGACTTCTGTGGTTCGGACAGGAAGGAGTCAAGGTGGTTCAAGATGCTCCCGTCTCCAGTCCACTCACCGGCTGCCCCAGAAGTCCGTGACTTCCTCCGGGACTCTCCCACCCGGAATATGTTGTGGCGAAAACTGAAGCAGGAACCCAAGTGTAAAACTTATTTTACTATGTCAAAAATCAAATGCAGTTGGGGAAATGCAGCTTGCTACTTTATTGAAGAATAAAACAGTTTCATGGTCCATGAGAGCGTTGATCAGACGCTTCTGGTCAGTAGACCTTACATTCAGATAGCAGTTCCACGATGGCTCAAGCCTCCAACGCTGGGCCAACGACTGCTCCAGGCCCCAGCACCGGCTTCTGTCCCTGTGGCTCCAGCTTCTGTCCCTGTTCCTGTGGCTCCGGCTTCTATTCCTGTTTCTGTGGCTCCGGCTTCTGTCCCTGTTCCTATGACTCCAGCTCCTGTTCCTGAGGTCCCAGCTCCTGATCCTGTTTCTGGGGCCCCAGCTCCTGATCCTGTTCCTGAGACCCCGGCTCCTGACCCTGTTCCTGAGGCCCCAACTCCAGATTTTGTTCCTGTTCTGGCTCCTGCTCCTGAGGCAGTGACTCCAGGCCCTATTCCAGCGAAGGGGTCATTCTTGCTGCCGCCTCCACCACAGCCACTGCCTTGGTATGGGCCAGGGACCCCAGGTGTGCCGAAGGCGCTGTTTTGGGGAGGTGGCTGCAGGGGCCTCAACGAAAGACTGGGGTGCTCCCCTAAATATTTTTTTGGGGGGCACCAAGAGGATCCTCGTGTGCAGACATGGGGGACCCACACGAGCTGCCCTGGCCGGCGAAGCAGCCAACCCAAAGAGAAGCGAGGGGAATGCAGCTGTGTGGAGCTCACAAAGTGTCACAAAAGTGTTTGCCCGCCTCTACCCCGCCACGCCTTTCTGGAGGCCTGGTAGACCTCTGGCCGTCCCGGAGGGGCACCGTTGGGAGGGGGGTAGTGTCACGGTAGACAGCCGCTAAAGGCCGCCCCTTTTCAGTTCTGTGGGGCTTGTATTTTGACATGTTCTGAGCACACCGGTTTTGGGTTTGTTTGTTATTAGTTTCAGATGATCAGTGTGCTCAGAGAAAGTGATGTTTTAGTTTCATTTGTTCAGTTCTGTGAAGGGGTTTTGTATTTAAGTTAGTGTTCTGTCATGTTTTAGTTGTCTGTTGACCCTCACATTATCCTTTGTTGTGTGCCTGTCCTTGGTTTGTGTTTTGTAAAGAGTATCAGCCCTCGTGCCTGGTTTTGTTTTTGTATTGGTTGATTAATAAAGAATCTTAGAAAATGGAAGTCTGCATCTGCACCTCCTTGGACGGGATGCAACCTGATGTGACAGTACTCTCATATGAGCAAAAGGCTGAAAATCCAACCAAGCCTGTAGACGACCCATTGTCTGTCCTCAATGATTCAATTAATGCTAATAACCTGACAGCTGTTTGAGGGGCTTTAGGAGGGTTGGCCTGCAACAAAAACTTGTTTAGTACTACTTCATACCCTCTTAGACCTGAACCACTCCGGTGGGATAATTCAATTACTGCTCTTCTATTTAAAGCACGGTTTATACCTGTGATTAATGCATGCGATTTTATACATGCAGCCACACATGACTGCCCTGTAATATTCCAGAGCAGGACTATTAGAGCCCAAAATGTCAAGGAGAGCTTTACTACTTAAAGATGCCACTTAGTTACACAACAATACAGAAGGTGCCAAAATGTATTCTAAACTGGGTCAGATATGTTTGTTTTTTTAACCCAACCACACATAGGAGGGTTGTTTTATCTAAGTACCATTTTTAAAGTCGACTTTTTTTTGCACCTTCTTCATGTTCTTTCATTTTTATTGTCACCTGCTTGGTTTTCTCTGTTTTTTTCCCCATCCTTCTTTTCCTCTCTTGCACAGACTAAAGTTTTAGTACATGCACATGCACAAACCTGCCTACTGAACGTACAGTCTGGGTGCGATCTCAGCCTAACAATATGCTCTAAACGGAGAATCAGTTACTTTTTGCATTGTAGAGAACCATTTGGGACATCGACTTGATGCCAAATCTGTGTTGAAAAACATTAATTGCAAAAAAATCAGTCATATCTGCATTCACCTCATATTGGTTGCCAATGTGTGATGAACATTTCAGCTACATGAGAAGCATTTATCAGCAGGGTGGAAGAGGCTTGTTTGCCCAGGTCTGCTGCATGGACAGAAAAGGAGTCTTTGAAATGGATACATCATAATCTCATTTCTTATTACATAACCGCCTCCCATTACCTTCCTAATGTTCTGTGTATTTTTGTGGGGTTTTTTTTTAGCTTAAGTGGACTTTCTCCTTTTCTGGGTGAAAGTGACACTGAGACTATGAACAACATCCTCCATGCAAATTGGGACTTTGACGCTGATACATTCGAGAACGTGTCTGAGGAAGCCAAAGATTTCATCTCCAGACTTCTCGTAACAGCCAAGTGGTAAATACTCTTTGTCCATGTATGCTCACACAAAAGGACATTTCAAGTAACACATATTGCATA